>VYXB01006318.1:0-90000 GCA_013397135.1 Pachyramphus minor
TCGCGACCCCCCGCGCCCGCCGCCCTCAACCCCTGGGATGTGATGCTCTGCGTGTCCGGCACCGCCATCGCCTGCGAGAACGCCCTGGTGGTTGCCATTATCTGCTACTCGCCCGCCCTGCGCACCCCCATGTTCGTGCTGGTGGGCAGCCTGGCCACGGCTGACCTCCTGGCCGGTCTCGGCCTCATCCTCAACTTCGTTTTCCAGTACGTGATCCGCTCGGAGACGGTCAGCCTGCTGACGGTGGGCTTCCTCGTCGCCTCCTTCGCCGCCTCCGTGAGTAGCTTGCTGGCCATCACGGTCGATCGCTACCTCTCCCTCTACAACGCCCTCACCTACTACTCGGAGAGGACGGTGCTCTGCATTCACACCATGCTGGCGGGCGCCTGGGGGGTCTCTCTCTGCCTGGGGCTGCTGCCCGTCCTGGGCTGGAACTGCCTGCACGACCGTGCCGCCTGCAGCGTCGTCAGACCCTTGACCAAAAGTAACGTGACGCTGCTGTCTGCCTCTTTCTTTCTCATTTTCCTCATCATGCTCCATCTCTACATCGAGATCTGCAAGATCGTCTGCAGGCATGCCCACCAGATAGCTCTCCAGCAGCACTTTCTGACTGCTTCCCACTATGTCGCCACCAAAAAAGGAGTCTCTACCCTGGCTATAATCCTCGGGACTTTCGGAGCCAGCTGGCTGCCTTTTGCCATCTACTGTGTGGTGGGGGATCCTGACTACCCTTCTGTGTACACGTATGCCACGCTTCTCCCTGCTACCTACAATTCTATGATCAACCCCATCATTTATGCCTACAGAAACCAGGAAATCCAGAGGTCCATGTGGGTGCTCTTCTGCGGCTGCTTTCAGGCTAAAGTGTCCTTTCGCTCCCGGTCCCCCAGCGATGTCTGAGTGACTTTTCTCTGCCGTACTACACAGAGTGACAATCTCCCCAGTGGACTATTACAGTGCCTGTTCTAAACTTCAAACTACATTGTGAAGTCATTGGAAACATGCTTAAGTATTAGCACTTTATACATATTTGTATCTCTGAGGGTGGTTCAGGGTATGGAGTTTTGGGTTCCGTCAAAATAATAACAATGTGGTTGTATATAAATTTGCACATCACATTTGTGAAGACATTCCAGTACCGCTTGATTATAGCACCTTATTTCTAGCTGCTCACCTGCCAAAACAGTGTTGCCTTTCTGAAGGGCAGATAGAAAGAAAGTTGTGTTTGTGTTGNNNNGGTTTTTTTTGGGTTGTATTTATAGGTGTGGGTGTGTTGGGGGGGGGGGGAGATGGGACTGGGAGTGTATGTATGTATGTATGTGTGTATCTATAATTTGCTGCAGAATATTGATAAATTATAACATTTTGTATACAAATAAAAATATGTAAAATGTAATATAACTTTGTGTGTTTAGATGCTTTTAGACATAAGATAGTTGGCTAATTTGCCTGTTGAACAAAGTCCCTTGAAAGCTTCCCGTGTAATTCTGCCTAAAGGGATCATCATTCACTATGGAGATGAAATACTGCATCAAGAAAGGCACCCTCTGCTTGCTTGGTTGTTTGTTCTCTTTTTTAGCCTGGCAAAGAGTTACAAAGAGAACAAACTCCTTTTTTTTTTTTTTTCTCCAACAACCAAAGAAACAAAAAGCCTGGTCAAATAGGCTGCTCGTTGCAGTTATTCACCAGGTTTCCAGTAGCTTTTATCTTCAAGTTTTAAGTTAACCCTCTATGATCCACTGATCCATTTAAAAATTATCAAACTGTGGGGAAAAATCATTCTCTAAGCTGGGCTTTCCACCCCCCCGTTTTAATCTAATACTGGAAGAGGGAAAAAAAGAGGAAAAAGGAAGAAAAGGCCTGGTCTTCTTTCCTAAAAGCCTGTAAAATGCCACAATAAATTGACTTTCTTTATCATCCACAGTTCTGAGGGGAATCTGAATTGTTTCTCCCTCTCCCTTTTCTTTTTGGCTTGTGTGCTGTAGAAAAATCATTTAAGTGCATCTTTGCTGTCTGCCTGTCTCAGAGCAGTATACAGTTTTCTGATAATCCCATGGCTTAGTGGCTTCAAAGAGTCCATCAAAGGTCAATGTTATTCAGAGTTTGGAACACTCCTTCACTCAGCTTCAAATTCACCAGCGACTGATTTATTTAGAGCAATAACACACGCAGCAGATTTTAGAAGCAGTGTTGCTGCTTATTTATTTGTAGTTATGCTGCACTTACATCCTGATTATGTTATAGTTTATCACTATCATTTCACTTTGTATTTAAGGAGTGAAACAGATAACTTGTATGTGCATGGTACGATATAAAAAGTTTGGATTAATATTTCCCAGCTTGTGACAGGGCAATGCTTCAAGCATCTGCCTGCTGGAGTAGCTGAGGCCACAAGGAGCCAATAAGCCTCAGAGGGGCTGTGAATCAGTAATGCTGTAAATGCAAGTATTATGCAAACCAGTGTCATTTCACTGATAATACAAAGAGATTTCATTTAAAAGAAAAATTGGTATTCCAGACTCTGCTAGTTCCGCCATTTCTGTCAATTCTAATAATCACAAATGTGACATCGTAAATGATTTACACTTTAAGGCATGCAGTTCATCAGGAAACTGTTGCAGTTTATATATAGTATATAATTCAAAGTAGTTTTATTATAGGTCAAAATGGTGCTCAAATTTGCTGGTAAAAAAATATTTTTTCCCCCCTTTTTTAAGTCCGAACCTCAATTGCTCTGTCTAAGGTAGTAAATAAAAGAGGGCAAGGCCTTCCCTCTAGCCCTGCACCTGGGTGGCACAGAGCATGCTTAAGATCCCTTCCACTTGCAAAGCCAGGGACGAAGGCCAGGCTGGGGCATCCTGGCCCTGCTCTGGTCACCTGCATAGACTCAGGCAAAGATGCTGTATCACCCACAGTAGTAACTGTTGAGAGAAAAGACAACTGAGTGCCTCAGACAGGCAAAACCTGGCAAAACTTTCTGATAAAACTGAAAAACTTCCCATCTGCTAGGCCTTAGTATCATAAATCTTTGTAAAAACCCAGGGGAGGGTTGCCAGATGCAGGTCCTCACACCCTGGCACTAACCCTGCACCCAGGTATGAGATGCTGAGTGGGACCTGAGCAGGCTTCTAGGAGCTCTGTGCAGGCTCTGAAGACCAGCATTAGCTCTAAAATCCCCTAAGACAAAGTTCTTATGCTTACTTGTAGTCCTTGAAGTTAGGCAGAATCTGCTACAGACCACCCCTAATGCAACCTCCCTCTTCTAATTCTTTCAGGAACTGACCACTGGGGATTTTCACCATGGATTCTTTACATAGTGGCAACCTGTATAAAAATTAGATAAACAAAACTTAGTTGAATAGACTTACTTTTATTTTTCACTTTTATTTTACTTTTATTACTTCAGTAATAAAACACTTAATAGATGAATGGAAAGGACTTAAGTGAGTTCCTCTTCCATTTTTCTGTTACATGATCACAAATTCAATTTACCACTTTCCCCAGTGATTTACCATCTCTACAAAATAAAGCTGGATCCCTCCTGTTAAATATGTGACACTCTGAAAGTATTTTCCCAAGCATTCCTCTCTTCTAAGAAGCAAACTTGTGTTACAGTGATCTTAGCTGTTCTTTTTCCTAGCACAATACCAATAAGAGAGGTTTTTTTCTATATACCACCTCCAGAAAGATTTGCTGACTCCTACTTTCTCAGAAAAACTAAGGCAAAAGAGGAGAGAGTATTTTGATGGGTTTTGGTTAACCCTGACAGTGGAATTGACATCAACCGACTCGAAGTAAAATATGGCTTTTAATTTTCAAAGTGAGTCTGGATCTGCAGGAATATCTGAGCAGAATAACATAAACCAGACTACATAATCCCTTTTCTCCCGAGACAACATTTCACTTTAGAAAAAGAAAAGCTGCCCTTCCTGATGGAGGAAATGAGAGATTTGAGAAAATGGTATTACATTTGCAGCCTCTGGACCCACAAACTCCTCCGGTTGTCATATGATGGCACTTTTACCTTGGTCATGAAATGTTTTGGGGTGACAAAAATTCCCAGAGTCCCCATTTCCAGTTGCTGAACAGGGCAGGGCTGTGACCCTCACACAGACACAATAGGAAACCATCTCAGGGGACAACTACGTGTCTGATTAAGGGGGACTGCATCTGATCTTCTGTTTCCAAGAGTCAATAGTCAACTTTGTCTGCATAGTGACCACAACTGCAATGGCAATCGCCTTTACTGCTGGTGAGCACAGGTCTTTCCTTGTCCCTGTAGGTTTGTTTTTATGTTCTCATATCAATGATGTGAGGGGAGAAAACAGACACCGAGATAGATGCAAGGATCAGGCCCAGCATTTGGTAATGACATATTCTGTGTAGCCTTTACTGGAAATGGAAATGGGATTTTCTGCCTTATTCTGAGGTAAAATAAAATAATGTCAGACCTGGTCTAAGGAGCTCCCGGCTTGTTCCCACTGAAACTAGTGATGCTCTATTGCACATAAGCCACAATAATGACAGTATCTCATTACAAAAAGCTACCTTTATGAGGCAGGTAGTCCTTGGCCTCAGCTCCAATTTTCATTGGAAACTAATGGTTTACTACTAACCTTGAAAGTCTTCCCCTTGAAAGTTACAGGACTTGCAGCACCTTGCAAGACCAAATCCAGGCAATTTGGCTTGCATGAAGTACCTCTCACTGTGATTAGCTCCCTTGTTTCAGAAGGAGCAGTAACGGGAAAAAGAGCATAGCTCTGGTAAGGAAGGCCCGGTCGAGACCTGGGCCCAAAGCACCCCACGCTGCTTGATTTTCTGTGGGGCTTCTACTGAAATCAGTGGCAGAACAGTGGAAATAAGACTCTGCAGGCTGCTTTGTATGAGTCACTGTATATTAAAAAGCCAGCTGGATTCAAAATCATAGGTCAAACAAAACCTCTTTATTTAGCTAAGCAAACAAAAGGACAAAACACTTTTAAACCTGAAAAGTGAGTCTGTACATATTTTTATCAATGTGGTAATCCGCAGGTACTAAGTAACACCCAGCGAAGCCTTAGAATCTCTAATCTCCATTCTGCCTCTCATTTTAAAAAGGATCAATTTTTATAATGAGGTAAAAATAAATTCTAATAGTGCAGCTGCTCCTCAGCATTTCAGCTAGCTTTTGTGGCAGTCATCTAAAAACAAAAAAAGACAAGGGAGAAAACAAACAAGGTGGTTTTCTCCTTCTTGCTGCTTCGTGATGGAGACGTGATTAAATGGCAAGGATTAATGAGTGGATGAGATTGAGCTCTGCAAGGAGGATGAGCACACCTGGATCTCATCTTAACCCTTGATGAGTTTGCTTGTTGGAGGGACCCTCTGTTGTGAGGTGTGTCCTCATCACCAGGTCCTCATCAAGTGAGCTCCCTGGGACCTTTGCAGCCGAAAGTCCACATAGGAGCTCCTGGGCTCAGGAGTGCCTCACAAAACTCCCCTGGGTAGAAAACCACTACTTTCGCTGCCCTCTTGATGTTTCTTTCTGCTTTCCCTTTCTCCTAGGGAAAACATTCCCCCTGGGGCAATTTCATTTATTGAGGGTAGGAACTCGGTGCCCTGGAAATAACCCAGCTGCTGCTGGGACAGCTGGAGAAATGTAAGCGCTGACTCAGTGCTGACAGTAGAGGTGGCAGCCGGTTCAGCAGAGGCAGGTCTGCTCATGTCAGCTCTGTCTACTGCAAAGAAGTGACAGAAGGCAGCAGGAGGTGAAAAGTGGTGAGGTCTCTGTGCAGGCTCCACGTGTTGCAGCAAAGTCCGATAGTGATGGGTATTTTTCAGCAGATTCCCACCCTTTTTTTATGATTCTGCTTTTTTGGCATTGTGAGAGAAGTGGTGGGAGAGAAAGAGCAACAGAAAAGATGAATGTGCTATGCTAGTATTTGCATAAGGGAAAGAGCACAGTGGCTCACACTATGACTCACGAGGTGGGAACAGCTCC
Source organism: Pachyramphus minor (assembly GCA_013397135.1). NCBI lineage: Eukaryota > Metazoa > Chordata > Aves > Passeriformes > Tyrannidae > Pachyramphus > Pachyramphus minor. The sequence continues at coordinate 5,981 of VYXB01006318.1, forward strand.
TCTGGCAGGTACCTTGGATACATCAGCTGGCTGCGGTGTACCCTTCCAGCAATGGGTTGGTCCTGCACACAAGACAAAAAATCAAAAGTATTTCTTCAGCACAGCATTGTCTGAGTTATCATCAATCCCAGACACCTCAAGCAGACAACTGCAAGTGCAGGCAGAGCTGCCCAGCCTATTGTTCAGCCAGTGAACTGACAAAACATAGTCCAAATTCACCTTTTGCCCTGAACACAATGAAACTTCCAGCTGTAAGGCCAGACTTGACAGTCACCTACAAGACAATTTATCTTTTCCATCTGCTGCTGTCTCTGTGCCCCTGACATGAGGTACTGGGGAAGAACATCCTTGCACTATCCTTCACATCTTCCTCTGTGGCACAGGCATTTTCTACCCAGGTAAGACTGGAGTAAAATCTATACCATGGCAGATTTTATAAAAACTATCAGAACATAAAAGTGAGAATTAGATGCTTAGGATCAAAATTACCAAAAGGATTTAATCACCTTTAAGGTGGGTGTCTTGTCAATCTTGCTTGCTGATTGGACCTACAAATGCCATATCACTCAGCTGCTTTCCATTTTTATCCTTAGTGCCCTTAAAACCAGGCAGGAGCACATGCATAGGATGCTTTGCCCAAGCAGATCAGAAGCTGCTTTTTTCCCCCTACACTTGGTGGGGATTGAGGGAGTCTGTGTCCTTACACCTGTGTTTTCCACATGGCTCTGCTTGGTAGGAAAGCACAGGAATACCACATTGAATAAAAATGATCCAGGCCTTTTGTCTCTGCACTGGCCTATGTTTCCACAGGCTTAAATTTGCTCCAACAGAGAAAGGGGCTGAGTCCAGAATACTGGCAGAGGGGGGATTTTTATGCAGTGGATGTTTATCAGCACTGTTGGAAACACTTGTTTCTCTAGCGGGGATGAACTGGCTGCAATGATTCAGGCATGGGAGATGGATGGGGTTAGAAGGAGGTGAATTGTCTCTTCGGGAGGGAAAGAAATTCTGAGCCAGGGGAATATTTTAATGTGGGGTTGGGGTTTTTGTTGGTTTTGTTTGTTTGTTTGTTTGTTTTGTTAGGTTGGGTTTTTTGTGGTTTTTTTTCCCATGCTGCTCACTATCTAGCTCCTGGCTGATTTAAAACAAAGTTGGTTTTCCAGGGAAGATTTCCTCCAAGTGACCTGCTTGTTGGGTAGTTGCTTTATTTTGTAGCTTAATTGAAAGATTGAGATTTTTCAGGGATGTATTGGAAATAAGGATTTAAAAATTAGCTTGAACCTTCTGTCTTTTTTGAGATAAGGCATATTTTGTGTGGATCAGTGTTCATTTTATTACCACCAAGATGACAGCATGTATATCAATAATTGCATTTAAAACCAAGGCCACGTTCTTCTAGATGTAGATTGTTTAAACAAATATTTAGTCTCCTATAAAATGTAATTAGATCTATGACACTCTTTGAATGACTGAATTGTTTATTTTAATGAGCGCCTTCTGTGACATGTTATCCTTTGCATCATAGTGAGATAATGTAATGCAGGTAGATACAATTTGTCACTNATGAGCGCCTTCTGTGACATGTTATCCTTTGCATCACAGTGAGATAATGTAACTGTATACCTGCAGGTAGATACAATTTGTCACTTTTTATAGGAAGAAGTACACCTAGGTAGTTTTAAGATGTTGTCGAAAGAAATCTGTTCTGCAGGAAAACCAATGTGTCAGTAAATATGGGGACCATGCTGCATTCCAGTATCAGTCTCTGACTTCTGATTCTGTGCGTAATTTTTGTTAGTCAGTAAGAAGTTAGGATTTCCTAAAGAGTTTATCATTTTTCCAAGCAAGGGTGTATTTTGTTTTAAATGTCATTATTAAGTGGCAAATAAGAAAAATGGGAGACAAATGAGCTAAGGGCTCCCTCTTTATGTCTTCTTGCAGTTCTATAAAAGGCCCAAAGAAAATAATAAATTGTATTAAATTATGCTGTCAGAATAAATGCATCAGAAAACCTTTGGAAGGGAGAGTTTGGGTATGAAGTGTGACCTGGGTACCAAGCATAAACCCAAGACTTTGAGCTGCTCCCCTACTTGATGCAGCTGAAGATGGACTCCTTTCTCCTGGGGGTCTGAGCTGCTCCGTGACAGACAAAGGCCGTCACGTGGGAGACAGACATTTGCAGAGAAGTCCATTGTATGAGGTCTCACTTGTAATACTGTAATAGTGATCTCTAAGAGTAATCAGATACTGCCTATTCATGAATGAGAACAGCTAATTGCATGGTTTTTATTTTGAATAAAATTGAAAAGATTAGAATACTTTGCTGTAGTTGCTGTCACAGCGTTAGTTCCACACGAGACGTGTTTGCAGGAAATAAAGACTTTGTGAATCCCAGCTAGGTTAAGGTAAATGCCCTGCTGCCTGCTTGCCTGCTGAAACCCACCACTACATTAGCAGCACACAGTTCTAATTGTGTCAGCCAGAACATTTTCTTCTTCCATTAGACATCTTTAGGAGTTAGAAAAGGCTCTGTCTCTGCCTTCATTGCCATTAAAACTGGGACCTTTTGTCTAATCATAGCATCCATAGTATTGGTCAGATCCATAACATCTTCCTAATAATATTCTCCCATCCTGCCATGCTTGATCTGAAATGAGCACTTGTCACTTTATCTGACAAGACAGAAACAGGCTGAATGTCTCTGATACTTGAGCTGGTGATGTCAGTCCAGCTTCTCTATGATGCAGAACTTGTTTTCTGCCCAACTGGTTGCTTATCCCCTTTGCATGGCAAGCTACATGGCTGTTTCCATCTCTCCAGTGATTCCTGGTGCCTCAGCCAGCACTAAGCAGGGCAAGAGTGCCCTGACACTCCTCCCACTTTATCCCTGTTACAAACTGAGGAGTGTGTTGGTAGCACTCAGTGCTGTGGGTTCTTCCTGATTCTCGTGAGTATAAAACACCCCTGGACAACACAAGGCATGGAAGGAGTGTCATATTGCCATGTGAAGCATCCCTATAGTAGTAACAAGTGAAAGTTGGATACCTGCATGAAAATCTGTGCTTTGTGACCCTCCTCTTCTGCAGAGCAGAAAATGAGGATATGAGAAAATGAGGTAGCATTTGGCTGGGAGCTACCAAAGAACATAAGAAAAGTAATTTTGATCCTGGAAAAAGGTATTTGCATACAAAACACAGATAGGATGCAAGTCTTCAGTTCCCATTTTGGCAACATCCATATGTATCTGTTATTCCTATCGCTCTGTCTTCTTGCCCTGACACCCCTTTCACCTTCCTTTCTGCCCCAGAGGTGGCTTTTCCTTCTCTCTTCCCTGAAAGCCCTGTGACACTGGTATGTTTTCTGCTCTTGGTATGAGCTGCCTTTCCTCACACACATGTGCATTTTCCTTTCATTTCACATGGCACTGCTGCTGCTTCCCTCGGAGGGGTTTCATGTGTGAGGAGTTGGGTGGATGTTACCTCAGAGGGGACTGTTCCAAGGGGGAGAGTGTTACCTCTGTGCCACTTCTGCTCTTGCTGTACCCAGGAAAACTATAGATAATAGAGGTCTACGGGCCAGTCTGGCAGTGATGCAAACAAAAATCATAGAATCATAAAACCACAGAATGGTTTGGGCTGGAAGGGACTTTAAAGATCATCTAGTTCCAACTCCCCTGCCATGGGCAGGGGCACCTTTCGCTAGATCAGGTTGCTCCAAGCCCTACCTAACCTGGCCTTGAACAACTTCCAGCCTCTCTATGATGCAGGCAGCAGAACGGGTTTTCTGCCCAACCAATTGCGTGTGCCAAGATGTGGCTGTTTCTATTTCTCCAGTGATTCTCCAGCGAAAAATGACTGGAGATCCACCAGACCTGCAGCTTGCTTGTCTCCCAGTGCTCCAGATCAGCATCTGTAAGTGACTGGTGGAGTTTATTTTTTGTTTTTTGAAAGTCACCTACGACCAGAAGTGAAAAGACACAACAGGAGTGACATTTTTCAGGATACCCAGTATATTACACTACTACTGTTTTCAGAGCGAGCACTGAAGGCTTAGCCCACCTCTCTAATATGTGCTGTTTTATGGCCAGGATAATCCTAAATGGCATGTCATGCCATTGGACTACCTGAAGGACATCTTCAAGGCTTGCCTTTGGTGTGCAATACCCAGAGCAGTGACCTGTGGATCATTATTTCCAGGCACCAAGGTAGGAGCAGAACAGTGAGTGCAGTGGTGTAGTCCCACTGACATAGCACACCTAACATGCAGGTGCATTCAGGTTGTTCTAAAAATACACCACAAGCTGCTTTCACATATATCAGAGAGGTCAATCAGACCCTTTGATGGAGGTAAACATTCTTACCCTGTGGCAGCACTTCTGCTAATGGCTCCCTTTTAATATGGACATGCAAGCCTGGCTGAAGCAGAGGGGAGGGGGCAAACTGGGTAAGATGGGGAGGGCAACCAAGCTCAGGAGCTGCAGCTTCCAGCTCCACCACAAGCCTGACCGAGGCTCCCCCGGGGAGGTGCATATCTTTTCTCTCCCACTTGGGTTACATAAACTCCAAGTCTGGGGCAGGTGGTAGTGCTGTGCCACTTGGAGACCTTCCTCCCAAGTCCACCTTGATGCCTCTCAGAGAGGCTCCAGTCACTGCCTGGAGTTTGCTGGCTTTCTTAATCAGAAACTGAGACTGAGAAATACACATTTATGTCCTTGCACATTTCATCTACAGGCAATAAAAGTATCTTTTTAACAACCTGAGGCAGCTTTTACATCTTCTTGTCTTTGCTCTATTCCCAAAAGCCTTAATATAATGTTTATAACTTTGCCTGTCCTGGTATCACCTCTCTATTTCCACACAGAAGCTGTTCCTGCTTCTTAAGATTACTCTCAGGTGGCCTCCTTTTAAAATGTATAACCTTATATAAATCCATAGCAACAATTTCTCGGCTGTTCCAGCACTTCGGGCTATCGATCGGCTGTGATGTGCTTGCTGTGCTGTGGTTAACCAGGTCCATACCCCTGGTTCACCCCAAGCAAAGGCGAGAGAAGAACTATTGCTTGGTGCAGTTTCTCGTCAAGCTGCATTTCCCCAGAGCTGTTTGCACACTCCATCCATCAGGGAAGTGTTGTCTTTTTGCAAGCTCCTTTATGCCAGGGCCCAACAGTGGAGGTTTCTAACTTCTGAAAATGTTCTTTTGTAGACAGATACAGCAAAAACCTCTACAGTTTTTAGTACTCTTTCCCATGATTTAATTGTTGAGGTATTACCTGGAGCTGATGTAGGCAGCGTGACCAGGGAATCTGCAGTGCCTGAGAGCCTTACTGTTGCTTGTTTCTCCCTTATTTGTGTTTATTTCTCTTTCTACAAATGTGTCAGTTGCTTTATGAAAATGTCCTTCATAGCTACAGTGAAGAAGAAAGCCTGACTCAACCCCCACTTCTTCTGTGTAACCTCTCAAAAGCAAGGGAAGAGAGCTTCATTTGGGTGAAATTTCTTTGTAAAGCCCCCTGTGAGAGCACTCACTGGGGTGTGCTGACAGAGCTGGAGGATGTAATGAGTCACAGGTGTCTGTCTCAGACAAATTGTGATTCAATTTTTTTCATAAATGACTTGGGTGATGGAACAGAGATAGTACTTAGTGGGAGACTGTCACACATCTGGGAGGGGCTGCAGTTACCTTGGAGGACTGATTTGGTGTTCAACAGAATCTTATCAAGTCTGAAAGAAAGTCTGGAAAAAAAAAATAAGAGATAGTCTCTTAGAGGTAAGCACAGCAACTCAGCAGGAAAATCAGGAGTGCGAATCCAGGACAGGGAGCGAACAGCCCTGTAGCAAACCCATGGAGGAGTATGTTGAGCTGCGCTTGGTCAACAGCTTCTCTCCGATTGTTAAGGCTCCTCCAGAATGTGTGAAAGCTACTGTAAAAATAAAGGAAATCTTGTGCATCTAACAGCCATGGTTTGCAGAACAATGAATGATGAGCTTAAATGGCAGCATGGAAGAGTCAGGCTTGACAACGGAAAATTGCCAGAAATAAAGGAGCACTGAAACAGTCTTTGTAGGGAGGTTGTGCAAACTTCATAACTGGAAACCTCTCACAGCAAGTTGCAAACATCCATCTGCAACAGCACAGGGATAATGACCTCATCTTCAGACAGAGTGACCAGATGAATAAACTTATGTGGTCTCTACCACCGCTATTTTAGTATGTCACTGTTACAGTTACATCCACTTCTTTAATTTATTGTTTGCAAATACTTGATTAGCAGGTAGTCAGGTGCTACAGATGCTACAGTTCTGTGCCTTCTGTTTGGTCCAGACTCTGTGACTACCTTGTTATGTATTGCTGGCTTTCAAGGGCCATCAATTCTTCTCCCAATTCATACAATGTCTAGACACCAGGATGGAGCCCTTGTGAGTAGAATTGTTTATGAATAAATATGGAAGGCCTTTCCCCCAGAATATTTTCTGCACAGTGTCAGCATCTCCTTAATCAAACGTTAAACTCGGAGTTTGCCTGCGTGTTTGTATATACACATCTTTTTAAATCAAGTGTTTGCACTTCCTTGCATGCAAACCCATTTCCAGGAGGGAGTTCTACAAATCATCCCTCACCATGGGAGGTGCTTTGATACACTTCTTATAATTATTGTACACAGCTGACCTCCATGATTTCTCCATTATAGAGAAATGACTGGAGCCTTCTGAGGATAGCTGTGCCTGCAGGTAGCAGGCAAAGAGCTCTGTATCATTGAGATGCCATGCAAAATTATTATGGAGTAAAGCATCTTTCCTCTTCAGCTAAAGATGAGTTTGGAAACTGGTGACAAAAAAATAACAGACTAGGAAAAGTGTCCCAAGTAAAGTGTTTTCTATAGAAATGTTCTTTATTCCAGGTTATCTACAAATGTTGGGAGGGAAGGGTTACTGACACACTGCAAGCTCCTAGCACCAGATTGCCAGCCCCTGTTCTGAACCCTTCCCACTGATGTGGTGAGAGTGATTGCTCACCAGGCAGAGTGAAGGGCCTCCAGTGAGTGGGGGCTGGTGCTACCTAAGAGAGCAGAGGGTGGAAGGAAACCTCCTCAAGATGCTCATGTCTGCTGTATGTTCTGCAGCAACTGAGCTAACACTATAGAGCCTGCAAATTAAATCATAACAATGTGGATAAGCAAATGGGGTCAAATTCTAGTCCATGTCACTAGGACACAGACATTAACTTTAATTAATGGTAACTGTGACACAGTGGTGTTTGACACAGAACTAAGGTAGGTGTGCACGTGCATAGGTGCACAAGTCAGTGTCTGCAACCTCAGAGGACAGGCCTTAGGACTTTGGCAGAAAGGTCAGGGTAAGAGGGATCTTAAGAGATCACCCAGTTTCCTTTTTGCTCAGGCCATTCAGGCAACCTGTGGAAAGTGGAAGAAAACAGTGCCATCCCTGTGATAAACTTTGGCCAAGTTTTGCTGAGAAAACTGGAGTAAAGCAAAGCATCTTCTTGAAGCAACTTCTACATCTGGTAAATAAAACAAATAAGGGAATCAATAAGTAATAATGTAGCAGATAAGCTGATGAGTAAGAAGCTGTGTGTGTTCATATGGGATAGATCACATCAGACAAAATCAATAGCTGCCTAGCTGCCTTTGTCAAAGCTATAGGCTTGGTGACTGCAGCAGACATTTATCTAACTTACAGTAACTTTCTACAAAGAACCTTATATTAAACCTGCAGAGAGAAAATCTGTTCAGGTAATCATGCTGCTGAGTTTGATTGAGTCAAACTTTATTAGCTAAAAAAAAAGAGAGGAGTTCAGTTTTCTAGACCCTTCCAGGGATGCTGAGAGGACACATTCTGAATAAGGATCAGCGATCAACCAGATGCTGTCCAACACCCACAGAGCTGCATGGTGCACTGATCACCCCACACAGAAACTCTAGTCATTCACTACCCTAAGTAGTTGGCTGAAAACTTTTTTATGGCTTTGAAGATCTGTGTTACAGAGCAAGTTCACTATGACCAGTGTCACTTGGATACATCTTTACAAGGACATGTGAGCCCCAGGACCATACCATGGACACAGTGTGCAAAGAGATGCATGAACTGAAGGAATGAAGGAAAAAAAAAAGAAAGCTCCCTGGGCAGTGGGAACCGTGTGAAGGGGCATGGAGATGTTTGTTTCTGGGGCTGGCAAGGCAGCATGCAGCAGCACCTGCACAGATATGGTTGTTACCTGAAAAGGATATTTCCGCTGTGGGTGCATCTGGATACAAGATTCACAGCACTGGGTTTGCCACAGGACTACAAATGTTAGTTCCACAACAATGAGGAGGTCAGAGTCCCTCGTACACGATCCTGCTCCATGGCCTGGGTTTGGGTTAGGGTTATGGACTTGACTCATCAGTTTTTCATTTTTGGCAGTGCACATCTCTGTAACACCCTCTCTCTGTACCGTCTCCACTGTGCATACCCAGGGTTTCTGGGAACTGGCTTTAAAACTGTTGTAGCAAAGCACATAGCAGACATGTGGGATTGACTGCCAAATAAAATGTGTAACCCTTGTTGATATTCTCTCAGAGCATTTACTTTTCTGTGAACATCAGGTTAGTACAGATATTTAGTAGAGCCATGTGATTGCAATAAGAGTTAGTATTGTTTTATAACTGGCTCTTCATGTCAGTTTTGCCTAGAGGAGAAGGAAAGGGAAGACTCTTAGAGCATTTTCATTCTGTACTGTTAAAAATATTCCCATTAGGGATGGCTGATCCACAGACAACTAGCCAAAAGAAAACAAGTAATTTAGCCAACATCACCTGCCTGATTTATTGCAGCCCATAAAAGGAAATTCTACACTTAAGCTGCTGAAATCACGAGCGCTGATACCTCAATATCCAGTTACTAACAAAGGTATAGCCCTGCTGTTTGAATGAAAACATTTATGAGAGGGGGATCAGTTACTTAATTTAAAGAGACTCATGTTTGCCTTGCCTGCCACATTTATTTCTGAGCAGTCTGGCTTCTTGGCTGAAGCCATGCTACCTTGTGTGGCAGCTCAGTCCTGCTCCACTTGCCCAGGTTCACTGAAAGGGGCAGGAGAGACACAAACCAGGGAGCAACACCATCTCACATGCATATGGATGCTCTTGTGAGACAGCAGGCTCTGGATTTGTACACAATCAGTGGTTTCTTTCTGTGAAATGTCTTATTCTGCTGGTTCCACACAGAGAAGTGCCTCTGTGAGCCAGTCACCATGGACAAGCAGCTTTGCTCAGATGGAAGTCAGGGCTTGACCTGCAAATCTGAGACACGGAGAGGTCTTGGTGTCATCCCTGCCGTTTCTTGTCTCCTTCCCAGTAGTGGAAAGGGCCACTCTGTGCAGGCTGCTCCTCCCCACCCTTGGGCGTGCATTAGGAGGGGCGATGCAGCAGCAATGAGTGAAAGCCTGGGGGTTTCATGGTATGCTTGCCTGTAGGATGCTTGTTTTAACCTGAGTGATGATTTTGGGAAATGCCCCTGTGGCAGCCCACTTGTCCTCCAACACCTGATAAAATATGTGCATTTTCTCGCAGTGCTCATGGCTATAGACAAAACGGATTTTCAAAAATTCTTTTGTAGCCTTTAGTTTTCCTGACTACTCAAATGTTTTCGGTCAAACTATGCTTTTCTGCTTTTCAGCATTTCCATAGAATAATCAAAGCCACTTCCCAAGCTGCTCCTCCAAAATCTCTGGGAGAAGCCAGTGTTCAGCCTGTCACATCATCAGCTCCTCTATTTATATGCTTAAACCAGGACCTATGAGCTCGGCTTTGGCCATCTCTAAGTAGGTTATGTGGGGTTTAATGCAACAGGGGCTGGGACCCAGTTCTCTCCTTCCCTGATTCAAACATTTATGTGATGGTAATGATCCAGCACATGGTAAAACATCTTGAGGGTTGGTAGGAGAGTGTCATTATTCACAGCCCTGGTACAGAGGGGATGCCCCCAAAAGGGAGCCCTGGGGGGCTTGGTGAGGAATGTCTCCTGCTGCCTGACCTGACAAATCACCAGGATCAGAGAAACTGCCACAGCAGGTGAGACAGCCAGACCCAGGGCCAGCTCTCAGCACAACCTGGATGGGGTGTCCAAAACTGCGAGCTGTGGTGGGGAAAAACTCCTCAGAGTCCCCAGCACAGTGATATCCCTTCTCTGGGCTGCCCCACTGAATCCTGTTCCCCGAGGAAATGCCAGATTGCAGAGGCAACACACCAAGCTTCTACTTTGGTTTCTTGGTCCATATGGAGATCAAAATCCCTGAGCAGCCTCAACTAGCTCCAATTTCCACTAGTAGTATGAACCACTCCGCCATCTTCATGCAAACAAAGAACTGTTTGTCTCTGGCACCACAGCGCTTCAGCACAGCATCCACGGCCTGCGGTGCCAGCTCTGGTTGTTGACCCCAGACAGCACTCAGGCGTCACACAGGGTGCTGATACCCCAAGGAAACTCATTGGGAAAAAAGTGACTTTCTAAGCCTTGGGGACTTGTACTGCTGTGTAGCGCCTGCGAGCTGGAAGGATTCACCTTGCCTTGGCGTTGTCTACCTATTGGTGTCATTGCAGCCAACACAGATGGTATTTGGATGCAGGACACCACCAAGCCTGTGCAGATGCTGGTCTTAGAGCATTTGCTCCATTGGGGTGTTTGGTCCCACATCAGAGAGGTGATGTTTACCCAGCATGAAGTCACTGGGGGGCTACAACCCCGGTCCTGGGCTTGAGGCTTAAAGTGAGAGGAGGGAGATTGTTGGGGCCACACTGTACAGAAAAGAGGAAGAGTCAATGGTTGTTTCCCCTCAATGCCTTCTCCCGAGGCAGCCCTGGAGTAAGGGTTTGTTTTGGAAAGATGTTGGTTTGGGAGGGGTACAGAGGCACAGGGCACACCAGCAACGGGGATCTGGCATGCCCTGATACCCCACAAACACACCATGGTGAGGATTTGTAAGTAAAGTCCCACACAGCAACACCACAATGTAACAAATTAAAAAATGCACTACTGGCAATTACGTGACTTGGCAGTGAGACAGAACCTCTATCTTTAAGTATTTATAAAAAATTATGTCAACATATTAGAAATTATACCTTCCTTAATTCCCCTGTTTTTCCCCAGTTACTCTGTGAAGAACACAGCTTTCTATCAGGTAGGGGTCCCTGCAGAAACACCATCTCAGTGCAGAGAAATAGGTGTGTAGATGTGGTGCTTTGCTTATTTCTAGGCAACAGCTCCCTTATCCTACATTACATGCCTTCTGCCACTTCTGGCCAATTCAGTTTATTTAGTAATTAACATCTGGGCAAATTCCCAGAGCCTTTTTCAGTGCCTGAGGGTTGTGCTGCTGTTCTGCTGGGACCAGTATCCCTCCAACCAGTTTATGACTGGTTTACATCAATGTGTGTCCCCTGGCTTTGTGCTGCTCTTGTAGATTTGAACATCTCTTAGTCCCGCCTGACTTCCTCTACACAAATCCTAGAGATTTAACAGTGCTGGACTACGTCTATGGAAAGGGTCACAGCCACAGTTTTTTGTGGAGGCCTTTATAAATGCCCTGGATGATTCTTGAATTAAGAGATGAGGTTGTTTTCTTTTTTTTTCTTTTTTTTTTTTCTGTAGTGCTTGAGGACAGTGACTTTGGCCAGTGCCCACCAATGCTGGACCTTAGCTGTGGGTTAGCAGAATGGCTGCTCTTGCCCCTTCCCATAGCAGTGTTTTTTCACTCAGGAACTTTCTGCAAACAAGGGGATATATTTTTAAGCCAGCTATGCCCCACTGGCAGAAATGGCACAGGTACTTCTGGGTGACCTCCTGGGCTCTGAAGCACTGTGCGTCCTTTTGGAACGATAACTTGCATTATCCAAAGTCATCTGGATGCTTTTTTAAAAGAAGTCTCAGAGTCCCTTGGATCTGAACTGATCTGTGGTCTGCAGGAGTCAGAATCTGGCACAATGAGGGCAAGGAAATGCTTTGGGTTTTCAGAGCATTTTGTGCAGCTGATATAACATGGACTGATTGATCAAATCAACCAGAGGAGCAATAGCTCTGCATCAGGAAGGAACAGACAGGCATTGCTACTGCATCAGGCTGCTGCCTGCTGCAGAGGAAGGGTTTTGTGCCACTCATGGCACAAAATAGAGCGGTAGCAGTGCCAGCTTTCCTTTCCAAGATGACCAAAGGAGAGGGATTTCTCAATCTCTCTGGAGGCTTTCACAGGGCTTCTGCAGGACTTTTTCCCTGGTGAGCAGGAGGATGCTGGGAGCCCCACCACAGTCCCCATCCCCTTGAGCAGGTGGAGGCCCTGGTCCTGCAGTGAGCTTCCCACAGGTGACACAGTTGACTTGAGAGCACTCTCTTTTGATGCCTGTCCTCCCTGGGGCTGGGGTGATCAGCAATGCTCGGGTGAGATCCTGGGTTGTTGCTCCAGGTGCAGTGGGTGGTTTGCTGCCTTTTTGCTTAGTCTTTTAACTCCTTCCCTTTTATAAAATAAAGAGGAGGGGAAGGAAAGGAAAGAAAAGATGGGGGGAGCTAAAAGCGGAATAAGTAGTAAAAGGAAAGTATGCCAAACTTGAGCCTTGAAAGCAAAATGATTAAAAACTGCTGCTTTTCTCTCGAGCAGAGCACCTTGGCTGGGCAAGGGGCTGTTCCCGCCCCCCGGCCGGGGCCGTGCTCAGCGCGACGGGTAAATGCTGCCACCTCCCGATGCGCATCCCCAGCGCGGCCCCGCGCCCGGCTCCTCCCGGCAGAAATTCGGGGGGTTTATTCGGGGCGTGTGAAACGCCGTCACCCGGGTGGTTTTCGACGCGGCCTGAAGTGGTTTCTGGTTAGCCCCTGGGGCAGCCAGCTACGTGATAAAGCGAAACTGCACACGCCGTGTCCAGGCACAAACAGCGCAGAGACGAGCAATCATCTGCATCCCGCTAATTTGTGGTCCTCGATCAAACGTTATCTGATGGTGGGTGTTAGTGAAACAGCAGGGGCAGACGGAGAAGAAACAGCCTTTCCATAGCAAACAGCTTTTCCACGTATTTACTTCATTATGATTACCGTTTAATTGCTATTCTTGCCGTGAAGTAAGAGAAATAAGGGGAGGAAACGTGGTGATGAATAGCTCTTAGCTGATCAGTGCAAAGTGGCAGGTATCATTCTTCTAAAGACTTATGACCAGCAAAGGGAAAAGGAGAAGTTCAGAAATCAAAAGGGTGGCCAGCCTGCAGGCAGACAAAAGTCTGGGTTCACCTGCCCAAAACAGAAAGGTCGCTTTAAACCTGCTGGCATTGTGGCAGGAATGGGGACAACTTCTGAAGACGCTGACCCTCCAGTGGAGTCCATTGGAGCACACACACAGAACCAGGGTGTTCCGTGTGCTGGGGAGCTCGTGAACAGGAGAGGATCCAGTTTTGCATCCAGGAGGGGACTCTGCTAGCAAGGGAGGTAACATGGACTCAAGGACAGAAGTAATGTGGACAAGGGGTAATGACTTTAAACTGAAAGAGGGTAGATATAGACTAGATACAAGGAAGAAACTCTTTACTGTGGGGGTGGTTACCCAGAGAAGCTGTGGATGCCACATCCCTGGAAGTGTTCAAGACCAGGTTGAAATGGGGTCTTGAGCAACCTGGTCTAGCACGTATCTCTGCCCATTGCAGGGAATTGGAACTAGATGACCTTTAAGGTCCCTTCCAAACCACTGTAATAGAACCACTCTATGGTTGTTTTATTCTAAGAAGGAACCACATTGCCCCATAGCTGCCTCATAGATGGCTGGTACTGATGTAAGGGATAGGGTACTCTTCTGAAGGCTCTCAAAGGGGTGCTGGTTGTGCCAATCCTTCATCCCAGAGCCTGGATTTGGTCCTGCACCATGTTGTGATGAGGACAGCAGCCACATGGGCTGCAAGTGCCATTCCTCCTTGACAGATTTGGCAGGTGCTACTTGACCCTGCTTCTCTGCACTGTCATCCCAGGGGTGCAGGCAGGCATGCCTGATACAGAGGGGTGTCTTTTGGGCTGGCAATTACAGCTCCTTACCTCTTTCTCCCATTCATCTATTAGATAAAGCGCTCACAGCTGAAAGATCCCAGCTGGCACACATGTCAGAGCCCAGAAGAACACATCCAAGCCTCTATGGAGCACACAGCTATGCCTCTGAGCCTGCTCCAACATGGTGTGATAATTTTGGATGCAAACCCCAGCTTAAGAGGGTGTAGCTATGTATTTTAAGAATAAATGCAGCGTGCAGTCAGCATGCTGCTCTGGGCAGAATGGGAATGGCCACACTACCCAGCAATGAAGGCAGCCAGGAACAGAGGGTGCAGGGTCTCGCTCTCCATCTCTCCATTACAGGGACAGCAGGGGCTGAAATTTTGCTCCAGCGATGCTAAGAATGATATATACAATTACAAGACTTGTTTCATCTCTGGGGACTGCAAGCCTGCTGAAGGTTTGCTATAGGAAATAAGAAGAGAAAAGCTGTTTTGGAAAGGGCGGAGTGGCTGGGAAATGGTGGTGATGCGGCACTCTATTTTTGGATAGTTTTCTGTCAAAAGCAGCCTGTAGTTTGCTAACCAGCTTCTGATGTTATAAAGCATAGTGCTTGTTAAAACTGAAGGTTTGCAAGGGCCTTGTTTTTGCACTGAATTGGAAGAAATGTTTCTAGGCATACTGAGCAGAAATGAATTGATACATCCTCTTATATCCGCCTGATGAGCAGGGGTGGAAGCAGAAAGGGGACAGACCTGGGGGACTATGGGCTGGAGAAGCAAAGAGCCATCTTCACCTTGACTAAAACCTGCCACAAGCCCAGGTGAGGACTGAAAACTTGGCAATGTGAACCAGGTGCTCAAGAGCAGCACAGAAGTGGCTGCAGCAAAGGATGGATGCAAGTGCAGCTCACTGCTGGCTCCTTCCCGCTGCTGTCCTGGTCTGTGCAGAGCTCTGCTTCCTTTCATGTTAATCAACAAATTAGGTTCTGTAATTCGCCTTACAAACAAGACTCTCATGTGCTCACTGCCTTTTCTGTTTTAGAGGTTTAGCAAGCAAACAGTGGGAGACCAAAGAATTAAAGCCATAAAGTAATATGCATATAATCAGTAATTACCATGAATCAAACCCTCCTTCAGTTCAGCTGGTTATTATTTCCCTGATAATATAATTCCCTGCACTGACAAAACTAGGAAATGCTCATTTTCACCAGAATAGCAAATAATTTCCTGCTGTGACTATAATACTGTATCAAGCAGTTTAGTGACCACATAAATCCAGCTAATGAAATTTACGGGGAATGTAAGGACTCTTAAAAACAGAGAAAAACCTGAAAAAGTGATCTCTCCCTTGTATGTTGGAAGGGGAGGATATGTTGCCAGCAGATGTCTGTTAAACACCTTCTCACAGGTGTCCCTGACTGGTCTACTCTGCAAGATGATGATGGCAGAGTGCTCCAACACGAATTCTGTGTAGCACAAATGCAAGATGATGGTCATGTGTGGCTGCAGCCATGAGAGCCCCTTCGGCCTGCCCTTGTGGGATCTTGTCAAAGATCAGAGATCAGGATCTTGTAGCAGAGGGAACACTGGCCAGCCACCACTAGGGCAGAGCTTCAGCCCACATGTTCCCAAAAACTCTGGTTGCAGAGGCTGTGAAGTCAGCATTGCTGCATCTGTAAGGACAGGGCTGGCTGTACCCCACACTTGCAGATTCCTCTGGAGACCCTCACATCCTGGGATTTTGCAAGCTGCAGAGATGTGGCAAGTCAGTGGAAGGTTTCAAAGCCCAAAGAGGCATCCAAACCTGTCCTGAAAATCCCTGGGATTTAGGGTGGTAACTTTTCCGTGTGATCTTAGAGACCTCCATCAGAGAGATCTACAGACAGTGAGTTGCAGGAGTTGTCTGGGAAGCTCAGATACATTTGATTGCTCTCAGAACCAGGCTGTCTCTGCTGTGGGGACACACTTCGAGTTGCTGCTTTCTATCTCTGATTCATCTGAAGATGAATCATTGGCACCAAACATTCCCCTGGAGAGAAAAAAGTATACAGAAGCAAGGAGTTACCCTAATGTTTTCCTTTAATTAACCACAGCTGAATTACTTCCAGAAATCTTATTGACCAGAAACGATGCTGGCTTATGGGGAACACCTGTCCTGTTTGGGAGCATTGCTAACTTCTTTGTGCCTTTAAAACCCAGAAGATGCATCCCTCTCTGGGGTGTAGTGGGGGAGGGCAGCTCCTAGCTCAGGTTCTGTGTTGGCTATGTGTCCTGCTGGTGATGCTTGCAAGCTGGTTTTGGCTTTGCCAAAATGCAAGTGGGAAAAATCCAGCCTATGGCATTTGCTTGGTATGAGGAGAAATTGCTAAACTGCACCAGCATGTCAAGGCCTGGGTTATGAGCTGCTTTTTCTTGAGGTTAGAAGTCTTGGGCAATTTGCTGGAGTTATTTCTGGCTGGTACTGGAGTGCAAAATTAAGCAGTGGTAATATGACACTTTGCATGGATCCTTGCTCCGCAAGAGTGATTGGGGTGGATTGGGAAGGAGACCTGTTCTGAGATTTTAAAATTGTGGTGAGGGAAATGCTTCACAGAGGAATAGAAGTGGCTAAAACACAGTATAAAATCCCCTTGAAGTAAGTTTTTCTTGCAGTGACACTACCATGGAGTTGTGACAAAGTGTCACAAGTTTTGCAGTAAGTAACACTCTGATGTTAAAGGCTTTAAAATGGGGGAGAGGGAAAATGGAAACAACTTGTCTGTAGGGGCCTTCAGCTGTTCTGTGTCTGAAAGCAAAGTTATTGAATCATCACAGAAAGAAATATAAGGAGAGGAATATTCAGCCTTATTTGTCAAGAGACGCTTGATATCTGCTCCAATCTGTACCCAGATGTTCCCAGTTGCCAAAAGGAAGGTAGCTGGAGCTGTGGCCCAGAGCCTACAAATACTGTAAAAATAATAAGAAATGGGATGGATGCAATTTTCTTTAGAAGCTTTTACTGATGTTGCTGTCAGGGGCTGCTGGCAATTGGGGAGCACAAGTGATGACTAATGTGGCAGAATCCATTCTCCAGGCAAAGGAATTAGCAGGAGGAAAGATGTCTGCTTGCAGCAGGCATATATCAAAGAAAAAGCATGGGCTGTGCAGTACTGGGTCTGTCACTCCAACAGAGCGGAATGAGGTGCACATCTCCAGCCTCACGGGGTCTGCTCTGTATCTCAGGGCCCATTTCCTGAGGCTTGTCCATGTATCCTCTTCTAGCAGCAGCTGGGATAGGGATGAGGTTCCCATCCCCTCTCTGCTCCTCCGCAGCTGCTTGGTGCTGTGCTGCCAGGCATTCATTAAGCCCTCAGAGCTGACAGCCAAGTCACTCACTCACAGGAGCACTCCCTGCATACGTGCTGGCAAAAAAGCAGGTTCTCAAGTTGACAGGAACCTGCTTTTTAAGTAGTTAAACCTGACCCAGTTCATTACAGCTGAATTAGGGAAGGGAGAGCTGTCCCAAGCCAGCTCAAGGGGCAGATGGAGGGAACTAACATCTACCAAGGGGTGGTGATGTATCCTAGAAGCAGTCTGGGAATCAGCAAGGTCTGTTCCAGCTGCAGCCACAAAGAGTGTGCGAAAAGCCTCCCATGGGCAGGCTACGACCCCTGAGGAGCATTCAAGTGTGAAAAGTAGTCAGGAGGGGAAAGGAGAGGGGAAAACTGGCAGAGTGGCTCCAAAAAGGGAGATCACAATTGCTGTCCCAGCCTCTAGTTGTGATTCCTCTCCTGGTGCTTCATGTCACCACTTGCAAAAGAGAGTTGGTAAGACTGAAACTCATTCTGGCCTGCAGCTGAAGAGACAGAGCAGACACTTGATGGAGCTCGAGTCGAATTTCTGTCAGATCTTTTGCTGATGCAGCCGTGGGGAGCAGAGCCTGTGTTGCGGCTTTGCCTCCATGTCTCCTCTTGGAACTGCTCTGTTTTGTGGAAATGCTGGATTTCGGGGCTGTGGCTGCTGGCATAACCCTGCACTGCTGTGGGTACGCTGCTGTGAGCTGTACCCAGCTGTCAAGCAAGAGTTTCTGCACTATGCTCTGAAGTTGCTGCGGATCCCCCCTCCCTGTGGGGATCCATGGTCTGGGGAGACTGAGATGTGACAGCCCCCTGCAGTCTGTGTTCCTGTTTGCATCCTCGGAGCGGGCCAAGGGCTCATGACCTCCAGGTAAATCATGTGGGGATGCACTTCAGGGATGGCATCTGCATTCAAGCCAAGATGGTCCCAGCATCCTGAAGAAAGCCTGTTGCAATGCATCTGGGGCAATCGAATACTTGTTTGCACACTCAGATCCCACAGCACCTTTTGAAGAACATGTCTGTGCATCAGGCAGGAGATGGTGTGTCAATGTCCACCTGAATGCTGAGGAGTGCACCCCAGTGCCACATGCAAGAAAAGATAATTTTATTGACTAGAGGTCATTTTAATATGCTTCCTGTTTTTTAAATCCCAATTTACTGGGAGGTAACATAACCCCTAATGATATCTAGTATTTAACGGTTACTGTTCACAACACACCACTACAAAAAGAACTGGAATTATGTCTTTTTGTAATTTTTGTTTGTTTTGCCCCTATTCTCTTCCATTTACCTATTTATTTTTGGTCTGTTCGTGATGGCTGCATTGTTGCTGTTTTATCTTTTGAGAAAACCCCTGAGTGACCAATTTTGCACATGCCCAGTCTTCTGCTCTGGTTCTGTCACCAAGTAATTTCAGTTTCTTCTTTCTTTGCTTTTTATATTGTCCTTTCTTCCTTCTCTCTCCCTCCCCCCCCCTCCCCCCAGTTTCTCAGTAGGAGAGGTAGATAATTTTTAACTGTCCCAGATTACAGTTTGAGAAAGGTGTGAAGATGAACAAAGGTTTCTCTTCACTTATATGGTACGTTACTGACACATTGTTTTTGTGGCAGACTTCGAGCCTTGGTTTTAACCAGCTGCTGTAAATGTACAGAAGTAAACAACAGACTCTGTAAACAGTTCAATACAGAAGACTTGATTTAGTACCTTACAAGACAAAGCAATCAATAATCTATTACACATCTAATCACAGGCATGAATAGCCCAGCAGCTCACTGCACAGCATTCCACCAAATGAGAAGGGCAGTTGGAGACCACAGTAAAAGGGACACAAATCACTGAGATTGCAAATGCATCACTCAGAGTCAATGTATAAATGCAAATATTCAAGTTCAGCAATCACCTCTCACTACTAGTGAATCATGCTATTGCTATCTGGAGACTAGTTGCTATGGCAGAAAGCTGTAGCAGTGGCAGAGGGCCAAGAATCCCGCCTTTGAAATGTTAACTGAATTTAACTCTTGACTTTTCTCAGACAAGGTTCATTACTTCGTGTGACTGTGTCATATTAAATGAGTGCTCTGTCTGCCCTGGGTACTGGCTTGGAAGGGATATTATTAATCACCAGGACAGCAAAGCAGGTCAAATAAGAACCATTTGTCAATAAGGATGTTTTATACCTTCAAGTCTGATATGTGATAGCTGCAGTCACATGAGGACTTTTTTTTATTTTACTGTCTTTCTTTTTTCTTTGCTTTGGGCAACTTATACCCAATTCACAGCTCCTAGATAAACTCAGAGCATACCCCAGTGCAAGCCCAATAGTGAGGAGACCCTCTAATTTCAACAGTTACTGCCTGGGCACAGAAACATCGCTGCTCCATTTAAATGACCACATAGGGCATTTGTCTGTATTATCCACCAGAAAAAATCAGGAGTTTAGGGACTTTCAGTAAGGAACATGTAATAACATCAGTCGAAAAGTAATTTTGTGAATGGCAGAGCTACCTACACACGGAATTTAGGGACAAGCTTTCCTTTAGCCGCCAAAAGTGCTGATCTGGCTCCCTGCTTACAGGGTAGCTGCAGGTGCGTATAGCGCACTTTGGCTTGAAGATCTCAATCCTTTAAAGCTGTGTAAATGAGATCTCTCACCTTTAGTTACTGGACCAGATTTGGCCTGTAGGATTACTGAGATCCAAGGAAACACCTAAACACAGTCAAATACTCATGCAGCAGTGCTTCTAACAGCTTTTCTTTAACATTACAGTGAGCCTTTAAGAACAACGTGCACTTTGAAAGTTAACAGAGAACGGAAGAACAAGCCAGATGGTGTTACTGTGAGGACAAGTATCAGAGAGAACAGTGTATAAAGAACTGGATCCACAGTTGTAAAGATACAGATTCACAAACAGTAATTTTTCTCCCACAAACACAACACTGTTGCAGTGGGAAAAGTTTTGAGCACAGCAGACCATGTAAAAAAATTGCAGTGGAGGCTGAGATCGTGACAGAAAATTGGAAGGGTTGCTGTACACTGTTCCTACCCCAGTCTATGCCTCTGGAGTTTTGCCCAGTCCCAAGAGTAGGCTAACAATCACATGTCCCTGCAACTTGTTCTGTAGCCTGTAGAACACCTAATGTTCCACCTTCAGAAATCTCATTCTGACTTTCCAAACTTATTTTCTTCTATTATGCAATTCCTTCTTTCAAGAACAAGATCACAGGACAAGAGTGCTCTTGCACTCTCTCATGTTTCCTTCTCAATAGGCTTTTGACCATGTGCTCAGACTTGAAGGAGTTATTCCAGGGAAGAGAAACACGAAAGCCCTGCACAACATGTACTATGCTGCCAGATAGCACTTAAAAAGTGACTTTGCATTCGTTATCTTCATTAACTTCATTATTTTTCATTAACCGTGATTTTGACTGCTGCATCTCAAGATACACTGATCCTAAAGTGTGGGGTTTTTTTTAAAGAACAACCCTAAAGCCACAAGCTCCCAGTTGTGCATTTGTAGTTTTTTAAAAATTAAGACCACAGTAAGGTTTCAGATTTTTTTTTTGTAGATGTGCATATAGATATCATTTATTGATAGTTTTCTTGTTAGATGAAGAATATTTACTGTAACTTTGTAGCCCACAGATTAAACACATGAAAGCCAAGGATCCCTCAGGTATACCAGTGAAAAGCAGGCTTCATTGAAACAGCAACACCCAGGAACATTTAAAATGAACCATTTATTAAATCAAACTGTTATTTTAACAGTTACATAAGTTACACAGCATGTTTAAGTCAAAAGATTTCACAAGGAAAAGAAAAATTAAACTTGTAATTATGCAGGCAAAAATAGTACCACACAATATGTACCTGGGAGGGAAGAAGGGACAGGGAAACTCTAAACATTCAAATAAGGCCATAATTATTTAAAAACAACAATAAAACAATAATAAACCCCCCCAAAGATCCATTTTCTTTTCAGTGTGTTCAGTGCTGCTAACTATATGTACTTTTAGTGTACAGGTGTAATCGAGGCAGTGATATCTTGACAGCTAGGTTTAATCTTTTAAAACACTATCAGAAATGGAATAAGGCTCATTAGTACATACAGCTGCCCTTGGAATGTCAATCTCAGTTGCCTTCATCAACTTAAAATTCACAAAGTGCACAGTTAAGATATGCCAAAAAATTTAAACTGCTACTCTACCAACAGCTGCCCATGCTTAATACTTAGTGGTCTATTGGAACAAAGTATGTTCTTTCAAAAAAGATGTGTAAGAAAAGCCACTGTAAAACATTTAGTTTCAAAGATGCACTAGGAGCTTTTTGTAAACTGAAAAGTAGAAAAACATGGGTTAATTATGTAAAGAAAAGAATACAAAAAACACTAGAAATGACCATCAAACTTTCAAAGAACAAGCACCACAATGGACATTAGCATTCGATTTTGCAGTGTACAGCAATGTAATAATTTTACTCCAGCCAATCTACTTCATCAAATTCCGAATCATCTTCTGAATCACTGTATTCCACAGCAATGCGACGAGAGAGTATAGTAGCAACATCATTCTCAATGCGCTCATGTTTAGCTTCTTGTTCACGTTGCTCTTCAACTTTGCGTAGCTGGATACCTAAAGAACATCAAATCACAAACATGTTACTCTCCTCCTTTATCACTGTAAAGATACTTAGCTCATGATTCACAAAATGCTTCGCAAGCAAAAATGAAGACCAAGAACACTGTCCTCCTCAGACAGAAATTCTCTTGTCAAGTTTTTAAAGAGAGGAATGTCAGAGTCGCAGTGTCAGACTAGATCATGGGTCCTTCTACTATAATACCATGGTTTTGATTTCCCATTACAAATACACCTACATTTTTAGTACCTCTTTAAGTGATTAAGACATTTTGCTATTTGCATTTCCAGACACTTTCTATACTCCATCTTCAGGATCTCAATTAAGAGTTATAGCTATTTTGGGGATCCTAACAAGATAGGACATGTTTTTATCATGTCATGGTCTGTTTGGCCATAAAGTATTACTTAAAGATCAAACACAGCGGAGAAATAATACATACCAACAGTATGAGAAAGTGAAATCCAGTAACTTAGTTAATAACGTGACAGATATTACATATTTTGGTTTTGTACTCACAACATCCCAGACTGACACAGACCAAATATGACCCACATCCTATACTTAAAATTCCCCATTGTCAACTGACAGACAACCCAAGCACAGGACCTTAGGTGGAATTTAAGCAGTGGTAACTCAAGCTACTGTTTCTGGGGTATGACTTGGTCAAAACTGTTTTAAGCAGTCACCTAAATTAAACCAGTGTTCTGGTTTCTTCCTTAGTGTTTTTTTTTCCTGACATTCTCTACAAATGTTCAGGCACCCCTGTTGTACTCAGCTGTTGTTGACACATACTCCACCATCAGGCAGCAGCACTCACAGTGCAATGGGGATTTTTCTGGCCATGGGTCTACTTTAAAGTCTGGAACAGCTTGCACACAGAGCTCCTCACTAGACCATCCGTAAAACACTGCCCTGCACCTCCACCGTTCACCTGCACTCTGCCAGGGGGCACCTTGCAATGCAAAGGCTGCTCCACTGCTGCGCTGAGATGTGTTGAGATTAGATACTAAACAGCTTTAAGTCTTCAACAGCAATTTCTGAATGCCATTTATATGTTGTTGTCATACAACCAAAACTCCAATGCCAATCTTTTCTGCTTTTATCTAATAGTCTGTGGAAAAACAATGTTTTTGGCTCCTACACAATCGGTAGGTATCAGAAATAACTACATTTTCAAGTAAACAGAAATGAAAAGATAATCTCCACAGATCATCGACAAACAGATATAGCCCTTTTTTTTTAAATTAACTTCCACAAAGAACCAGTTATGCCATCCAAACTAAACATCTGATAAGTGCAATTACAAACTGAAAAAAATCTGTCTACTTGGCAATCCACATGCTGTAGAGAATAGAAGTCAGAAACAGACTTAAGATGCACTCCTTTAACTTCTTACACACGTGAAATATCCCATCTCTCAAAGCTAATGTGTATGTAGCAAGTTTCTGAGACAGTTCTTTTTGCCCCTTAGTAGCCAAACATTACCTTTCCGTATTGCTTCCAGCAGAACGCTTCTCGCATCACTGATTACAGGAAGAGTTGAAGGATGGCGTTTGGGTTCAGGAGCAGGAATCACTTGGGACGGTGGAGATGGAGGCATTAGGGGTGCATGGGAGCCAGGGACAATGGTTGTGGGAGGAGGGTGCAGAACGGGAGGAGGGTGAGAAAGGTTTGCAACTGTGACAGGGGAGGAGGGTCGAATGCCAGGAGGTGGCAAGGGAGGAGGTGGGGGTGGTGGAGGAAGTCCCTGTACTTCAGCTTGTGGAGGAACTGGGTGAACAGGTACAGTTTCACACACTTGGGCAGCTCTAGTGACAGGGGGAGAGGGTTGTGCTATGGGAGGAGCAACTGGAGGTGGAGCTGGATGTAGAACTCCAGGAGCTATCTGGAGAGGAGCTGGTGGAGGTGGCACAGCTGGGGCNTGGGGCTCACGAACACTGGTGTTCTGCCTGTTGCTGGTGACTGAGGACGATTTTCTACCAAGCCAGTAGTAGAACTGCAACATCCAATAACAGAACAAAGTCATTAGAGAGTGGAAAAAGTAGTAATAGTTTCACTTCTGCAACTTAAGAACATTGAACCCTGGACATCAAAGAGCATTATGTACTGTGATGATTTCAAGGTATTCATTCATATGTCATATACAAGGAAATATAATTTTCAGTATGGAGTATGCATCAGTTTTCCAACAGACCTCTGCTCACATTCAGCTACTAACCAAATTTGTGTTCTTACACAAACCTGCATCTTTATCAAAGGTTTCCTATTCTTCCCTGTCATCTCTAAGTAAATCCAAATTATTTTTCTGAAGTAAGGGAACTAGCAGTTGATTAACTGCTTTGATTCACAGAACTTTAAAAACAAAACAAAACAGTACAAACAATGAGGACAAGTCAGATTTGAAATACATGTTTAAAGTGTGATGGCAAAATGAGTGAGGCTAATATCAAAGGTCATCAAGTCTATGTAAGAGAGGTACTGTTATATGCTAAATAGTCATTATAGTGCAATGCATAGGTGAACTGAAGAAAACAGAAGGAAACAGTAAAATTATTTTCCTGAAAGACCACTAGAGGATTTCTTTCAGCTGTTGTGGAAAATTTATCTAAAGAGTTATGCGTTTTTGTGTATGATCCCCTAAACAGTATAAAGTCTACTTTAAAGTCTACCATTTTCCTCATGTAACAACTGCATTTGAATTAACCATCCTCTATTCCAAGTTGTATGTACCCGACAACAATATAAGATTCTGGGTTTAAAACAACAGGGGAGTGACAACCAAAGCCTCACTCTAGAAGATATTCTAAGTATGCATACACCTCTGGAAAGGCAGAAAAATAGAAAATAAAAACACTTGGGGGTGGTGGGAGGAAGCACTTGCAATTTAGCAAATGTGATGAATATATAGCTTTGACAGCTGACTGTCTTACTGTGATATATTCTCCCTTTCATGTAGGCTGAAACACAGTTTAGTTGTACAAATTTCCAAAACTCCAAAGCTATGTCCTGAGATGCCAACATATTTCACAGGAACTTTCTCCATACAGTTATTTGTCCTGCCATTTAACTCAGAAGGCAACACAATTGCAGTATTGATGGCAAGAGGAGGTCTGACTCCACAATGGCACCCTCTAGGGTGCCGGCCTTCTGTCCAACTCCTGTGTGCCCTTGATGGTGCAGACACGTCGGGGCTGTGGAATGACACAGCCCCCAGGATGTGTGTACTGCCTGGGCAGCATGGAAATCACACAAACGATGAGTGGTGGAAAACTAAAACTAAAACACCTCAATAAATTTGTTTGACTGCTTTGTACCTAACACAAGGAGGCACAGGTTTCACATCTCCTGCTCCATGCATCGGAGGTGGTGGTGGTGGTTCGTGTGGTCTGACCAACACTCGCTCCTCAGCTCTGTTCAGAAGTTCGGACATCTGGCTATAGGGTAATGCAGAAAGTGAATATGATCCATCCATATGGTCCACATATGCTTGAGATCTGTAGAAAAACAGTGAAAAATGATCCAATTTAGCCTTTAGTATTAGTGCCCTCAGCTACTGTTCTATACTTCAGTTTGATTTCTGAATACAAGTATCTTCTCTGCACTAGTGTTGCACATATTGTACATCATGGCTTTTCAATAATTCATCCCACTTTCCCTTTCATTGCTTCTAGCAGCTCAAGGGTTTAATTATGACATGTATATCACATAGTTTCTACAGCATGTGTGTGACCTTAGTGTTTATTAGTCACACTATTTTGAGTTAAGTAAACATAGCAATACAATCAGAACTACTCTTCTTTTATAAGTCATGAAACATCCATCGATGTTAGAACGGTAGAATTTAAAACGGAATAATTTAGCTAAACTTCCATCAGAGGATCTATATTCCAATACATACAGAGAACTCAGTACTTTAATAGACATAAGATTCGATAAATATCTGTTATTGAGTAGTAGCAATAAAAAAAGATGATTCAACATAGTTGTTAATGACAACTTTAGACACACCTCAAGGACTCAATCAGTTAGTAAATTTTAATTAACTACTCAATTACAGACTTTTTTTTTAAATCTCTATTAAATTCAATCAAGTGTTTGCAGAACATTTTCCAACAAGTAGAGCAACACTCTACATTTCCACATATCACCACCACTGTAGTATCTAAACCTATTAAATTCCTCAGGGGTGAAGTTCCTACTCCGTTATTCCAAAGCACAGTGCTATTCTGTATCTGAACAACATGCTCTGCACATGTAGTGCTCCCAACCACTTCAGCATTATTCATAATTGCATTACTGGTACTGAGATAATCAAGGTTTAGGGCAGCATCCTGGATATAAAAGGATACCTCCAACAAGTGTGTCTACAGTGGAGTCCAATGTACAACATAGAAGGACAGCAGGAAAGCAGGTGTTTCTGCCAATGACTTGACACAGCAGTTTACAGAGATACTATACAGCTGTTCCTAGAAGTATGCTGAGCACCATAACTTAAGTTGCACCCCACTGAGTGAAATGCACTGAGACCATTTTTACTTTCTGAATTAAATTTTCAACAAGCAGGTTTTTCAGTTTTTCAGACAGGAAACACCCTCTCCTAGAATTGCCATTATTATTCACCATCACTATTGAATTTGTTTGAAGGCCGTACAAAGCTAAACAAAATGCTCTCTTATGCTGCGCTTTTGGCAAGAGAAGGATAGGGGGAAAAAATTTAACTTTTCTGGAGGACAATGAATACTTCTGAATTTAAAAAAACAAAACAAACAAAAAACCCCAGCAAAACCATACCCCCAAATCACATAATATTTATCATCAGCCCTCTTTGCTATCAGATGTTTCTCTGCTGGTAAAATGGACTTGGTTTTGCACAAACATCAGAAGTGTAAACACAGCAGGTGTTTCTCATGTAAAATGCTACTTTTAGCCACCAGCAAATGCGTGCTGTGAAATGAGAATTCAACAGGTTGGATTTTGTAATAGGCTATAACCAGAATTGTCAATCAAATCTTGGACTTGTTCAAGAGTAAAGAGAAGCTCAGCATCCTCATTTGAGTTCCAAGTGGACATTTGTTCCTATCACATCCACCATATAGTCTTGGCAGTGTCTGCTTAGGAAAAATCAAGAGACTGGAATAATAGGGATTTTGTAGGTCAAGACTGGAAGAATCTAGTGACACACTTGGGTGCAAGCTTGCAGCAGCGACACTACACCTTCTTCAAGCTGCAGATGACAACAGCATCCCCAAGGATACAATGAAAATAACAACAATGTTGAAAATAACAACATAATAACAACTCCTTTAAGGACACACTAAGTATTTTAAAACTGAGTTTTGATTAAGCTAAGGCAATGATTTCCAGTGCATTTCAAGAATAGCAGTAGCACCTCATCACTGACCTTTTCTCAAGTATGCCGGCTATGTAGTTCAAATATACTTAATAAAGGATAGAAAGAATAAAAAGGAACCTTGATTCAAAATGTGAAGCTGGGCCATTTGCAATTTCAATGTGCTTATGTAAGAGGTTAGCATCATCTTCTGCAAGCTCTGGACCTTGGGCTAACTTCTGCCACTCTCTCCGTCTGTCATGAGGTGCCCTTGGCACTTTTTCTGGTTCATGAGGACGGTCTAGATTTTTCTGCTGTAGGACAGTTGTGCAAACAAAATCGACAACTTAGACAGTGTTTTTAAATTAGTTGCATATAAACATCAGCCACAAAATAATGGAAAACAATCCCAATTCAAGTGCAAGAAAAATTTACTTTCAAGCTAAAGATATATAAACCAAAGACTTGTGAGAGCCAGAAACTTCAGTCAAGTGGATAAGTAGCTGAATAGTACAGAGAAATATAACTGTATAAGTAGTTTTTTATTCTAAGTCTGAAATAAAATTATGAATTTGACACACATTTACTCTCTCTATTATGAAATACACAGAATAATGGTGAAACAAAAAAGCACTACCTTTTGCAAAAGTGCTTATTCAGTTTAAAGAAAATTATAAGCAAAGTGTTCTTTTCCTACTAATTTCTTTCTTGTTTAGAATAAACATATCTATTAGAAAGTAAGATTGTAAAAAATTTTTATAATAAATAGTCAAGTAAAATTCTTTTTTCTTGTGTATTCCTCCTTGTTGAGTCATTGCTAGTATACTTAAAAGTTTTGACAAACCTGATGTTGGTTACACTAAGACTAAAACATGAAAGCTTTAGATCCTTTTATATTATTTTACTACTACCACTGCTATTACTATTACTATTTAGATTTTTGTTAAAGTTGATGGAATTAAATGAATACAATAGTTTTAGTTGAATAAAGATGACTCTGTAAAGTTTGGACTGTTATTAAAGTAGCATATCTGCAAGCAAACCCCTTTCAGGAAAAAACAACCAGGAGCTCTATAAAGTTAACACACATACCTTCTGCTTCCTCTTTTCTTTTCTTTTGTCCTCTGTGTCCTGCAACATTTTTTCCTTCCACAGATCAAAGAAATATGAAGGATTGGTATAGAACTTCAAACCCTCTTTTCCATCATCCCTGAAATACAGTGACACAAACGGGGCATGCTATTTATTTGACAACACGTGAATCCAAATATTAAGACAAAAGAAAGGCATATTAAGGAACACTCAGTATCTATCTCAGACCCTGAAATATTTTACTGAGGAACACAAAAGAGATGATCATTGACCTCCTGTGCCATCAATCTTTACTGTCTTTCTTGGCATCCAAGGTCCTAATTTTAGAAAGGTAACTTGAATGCAAGCTGTAGACAAATGAAGAGTATCATAAATCAGAGGACTCCCACTCAAATCTTTCTGTTAAAATATTGAGGAAAACTGTATTCAGCTACTGATTCAAACTGACTTTGGGACAGTGAACAACATTCACAAAATCACAGAATATTCTGAGTTGGAAGAGACCCACAAGGATCATCAAGTCCAACTCTTAAGTGAATAGCCATACAGGGATCAAACCCACAACCTTGGTGTTATTAGCACCAGGCGCTAATCAACTGACCTACTCTAATTAATTTCCATAAAAGACCTTTCTTTCTCCATATTTAACTATTTTCTTCACTTTCCATCCAAGAACATTACACAGTTTAATAAATACAGGGGAAAAAAATGGTTTTTTCTTATCATTGTTACACTGTGTTAAAATTTGAGTAAAATGGAGTAAAGTTTTAATCCTTATAATGTCTTCTGCTGCCTTTTTTCCTCCAGCAGCTTCACAATTTCCTAGTCTGGCTCCTTAAATATACAAGTGCTACTCAGCATGAGCAAGATACGTGGATATAGCTTCTCTATTACACAAAATAAGCCAGAAATTGGTTTTGATTAATTTTATTTTACCAACCTGTAAGGGGTGAGAATGTTAAGTGGAGGAGGCTGTTCACAAATGTCGTAAGTTTCTTGCAAAGGAATAGGCAGAGTTTTGCGGTCAAACAGCTGCTGATCTTGAATTGTGGAACTCCGGAAAGCTTTCCTCATTGTAATGTCCTGCAGTGACACTGAAAGGGGATATTTCCATTTTAAAAAACGCCCCACCAAATATATTTTGTTTGGATTAATCTGGAATTGCTTAATGTTGGTTAAAAAAATTAAATATTAAGCATTACTACTTGCATCTTAGGTATTTTACAGAAAATATAAATTCATCTAGCACTACTACCATGGCAAGGTATTGTCAGACTATGTGAAAAACATGTCTGTAATGTTCTACCACATTATCCTCTATTTGGCTTCAGAGGACATTTTTCTCACCTGGACAGATATCAGAACTCTGTCTCTCCTAAGTAGTCCAACAAATTGCTTACTGTAACTATAAAATACCATTTGATAGTTCAGAAGTACCTAATAACATTTACCAACTCCATTTCAGAATCCTTTTGGTACTAAAAACTATACTCTCTCTCTCGGTATGGATTTTATCTTTATGCCATCAGGAAGCCAAACTTTGTATTCTTTTCTGAGATTCTGAGAGCCAAACCATCAAATGTGAGATCAATGAGTTTTAATAGGAGCTGATTCTATGTTCCAACACATGAAACTACTCAAATGATGTTTTTTAATCTGTTTAATTGAGAAGACTTCTCTGTTTAATTCAGGCAACCATTGACTTTTTTAACACATTAGTTAGGAATAAACAATTATCTTTATGTAAGATTCAAAGGAAAACAACACTACATGAACACAACACATTAAACAGTGATTTCAAACATTTTACCTACTGCTGTTAAACCCCACATATCTTTTTCTATTTCAAAATCATTAAAATTTAGATAAAGATTAATGGAAAAGTGATCACAACTGATAAGCTTTGCACTTTTAATTCTGGAAACAGTATACCTATTTAGTCTCATATTTCTTTCTCTCCCTGATCTTCAGTTACTACATCTGAAGTTCAGGTGCATCTCAAAGCTAACTTTGCAGCCAGCATTAGACTTCCATTAGATAAAGCAGCAGATCTTTCCATTGGTTTGGGTTCTTTTTTTCAAAAATCACAAACAATACTGAAAACAGTTTTAAGACATACTAGCAAGGACAGTATTTTCAGCACATGCATTTTATCTATAAATAATTATGTTTATTTTATAGAAACAGGTTGATAGTAGTGCCCCTTTACGCAAGATGAGAAGACATCCTTCCCCCCACTCCCATATCACTAGGGCCTTTGTTAACAATTTTTTGAAATATTTAAGTTGAAAACTGCATTTTTACTCTGGTTCCTGTAACACACACATATGTACACATACATATGTCCACACATACAGAGACCTGGATTTCTATTCTATGATCAAAAAGAGGCAGAAGGCAGGATTTTTTTCTGGAGTGCTTGCAATTCTGCAATGTTCTGTCTTTTTACCTAAGCATATTGACAGCATCCTTTGTGAGGTTAAAGGTAGGATTTATCTGATTTTCAGCTTGGCTTTTGAAGTTTATTACAGTTGGCAAGGTTGTGTATTCCTGGAGAAGTTTTCTCCTTTTTACCCTTAGGTTCTAATTCATCAGAGTGTCATTTACTCTTTTTAATTTAAACAGCTTTAATTAGCTGCTCAGAAGTCTTTTTAAGCGTGTGAAAGAAGTATTATAATGTATGAATGTCAGATAGCCGTCTCAATTTCTGTAGGTATTTTTGCATTCATAAACAACCCTATATATTTAGTACCTGTCATCAAGTACAAGTTGTTATTTGCCAGCAAAAGTTCACAGTTAGAAGAACTGTGGTTTACCTCATTTAAAACTTAAGTCTTAGATTCTTTTATACTTGAGCTGCTTTTCCTTTGGGTTATTTGTTATACAAATCACACCAAATGTACTTGTTCAGAGGTGCTTGATAATCCTGTAAATTTTTTAACTGTCTGTCACTTATTTTGGAGACTTTTCCAAGAGAAGTTAAAACTTAGTATACTTTTCTTGAACCTGTGTGCATTCTGAAGACAATGAAGTAAATGAAGTTATTCCAATAAAGAAATACAGTTCTTCGGTTTAATATTAAAATGCTCACAGAGCACACTGCTCTATAAACTATTAGCATTCCTTTATCTCTTCAGTGAGCAAATACAGCCAGTCTAGTTCATAATTTCCATTTTCTTGCTTAAACCCCCACTTTTTGTAAACATGTACATGGGGTAACACACCTGAGGATAATCAATCATAACAACAATAAGCATAATTACTTTCTAAACCTAAGATACACAGTAAAGGTCTTCAGAGAAAACACACAGTGTAGAATTTCAAGCCGCATTTCCTGTGCTGATATCCAATAACAGGCATTCCCTAAAAAGCATACCATTATTCCAAACAACGGACTACATTAGGACAACGTTACTCAGGAAATGAAAGGATGTGGCACACAAACTAACTGAGAATCGTGACATGGATACAACTTGCCTACATGCAGGGATCAGGTAAATCCCACGTCGCAAGCACAGGATAATCCCAGGCTGTGCACGGTTTGGCTCACAAAGCCACTTGTTTAGTTTGCCAGCTGGCTAAGAGACAGACACCCTCCTGGCTCACCTCCTCAGTGAGGGAACACGTGAAAACCTGTCTGGTCGTCCAGCCATTCAGCTTTGGCTGATTGACAAACTGGCACAGCAAGAGGACAGGTCAGACAAATTGGATGTGTTTATGAGTTCAGGTGTGAGAAGAGACAAGTGGCTGAAGGAGGAGTTGGAAAAGCTGCAGGCATTTGACTTGATGCTGTTAAATTTAAGCTTCCAGTTGCTTAATTCTTAACTAGCACCAGAATCTTTGTATACCCCAAGATCCTAAATTTCATATGGATATATTTTTCTGAAGTCCATCTGCTACACCACTTGTGTTTACTGAATAAATAAAAAATGGGGTCTTAAATAATTACCTTAAATGCTGAGATATTCACAATTTAATTAAAACATTCATTCAACAATCTAAACAAACGCCTGTTTATTTTTATTGTGTCTGTTGTTTGGATTGCATGAAAAGACATAATATATCAGCTAGTCTAACCTTCTGTACACAGCAATATTTTCCACTTAAGTTAGAATTATCTGTCAGAAAGCTAAATTGCCAACCTTTTGTACATTTGGTTTTGAAAAAGAGATGTCAGTCCATTTTTACTTGTAATCAACAACAACAAACTAATACAATAACACATCTGTAATCAATATACTAAATAACATTTTACCTCTAGGTAAATTTATTAAACTGCAATCCCCAGTTTGTAGTAAAAGTCAAATATGGAGCATATCAGTGTACTGGAAGAAAGTTGCTACTTTTAACCTTTCAAATATATTAAATACTACATTTTACCTCATCAGAAGATAAAAAGTTACTAGGTGTTGGGGTTTTTTTAATTTGTTTCAATTAATTCGTCTCACTCAAATATGCAATTTATGATTAGGGTCTAGGGCAAAATACCCTGGTAAATAAGGTTGAAGGTGGTAAACAAATAAATAATATATATTCCTTTTAAAAGCTCACTCCCTTAATGCCTTCTGCAGAATTTGATCTTTCAAGGCCATGAACTCAGAGCTGTGGCTCCTTGCAGAACTAAATGACTACGGAAATTATATACAAATCAATGGAATCAGTTGAACACAATTCTCTTTCTCTTTTAAAAATCTTACCCACCAATTTGAAAACTGCAGGAAGGAAAGAACAACACTACTGAATGAATAACTTAAGTTTCCAATTAAAGATAATTAACTGGGAGGAGGTAGTGCTGTTGAAAATTCTCTTAAGCTAAAGATTTGTTGATTTAGTTCCCAAAGACACTGCAATCTTAAAGTCTGATTTCTACTTTATTTTTTATCTTTTTAATGATTATCCACTTCAACAATGATCAGAATTGCACACATATTAGGTTTCTCTGCCATCAGAGTACTTCTGACTGGTTTAATACGTTTAATAGTTGCTGAGAGAGACTACTTTTGTAGATCAGACAATATTCTCTTTCAGGCTTGTTCTCCACATATGACATAGAAATTTTCTGAAACACTGTTTTAAAAAATTGAGAAACAGCTCAAGCTCTCTTTGGAGAGAATGTATGTAGCTTAACTACTACAGGTAAACAAAAAGCAGAGGTAAATATTAGTGCAATCATTTTAAGGGGACTTAGAAGCTGCTTTAAATGCAGCATGTAGAACCATGGAGCCCCACGTAGCCTGTTCAGATATGAATCACCCAGCAGCATCAAGCACTGAATCTGTCTCAACAAAACCACCACACTGTCTAACAAATGACATTTTGTCCAAATCTCTCTTTTTCTACACAAAATGTACAATATCATGCCCTTACGATGGATTATTAAGCCTTGAACACACAAATTTAAAACTGATCTACTTAATAAATAACCCATAAATTTAATTAAGGTCCTAAGAAAATTAGAGAAGGAGCATGGAGAGCAGCTGGAGCTCAGGCCACCTGCACAGATTCTTGAGAGGGAGATACACCCAAATCCAGCCCTCTTTGAGTGGAGATGCACAAGGAAAAGTCACCTACTATGCAATTTAATTTAAGAGCCTTTTTCTTTATTTGCCTTTGAGAGTAAAAATTCTAATGAATGAATTGACAATAGTGTTATTCTCTACTTAACATACTACAAGTGGAGATCATGACCCAATTTTCATGTGCTCCTTGTTCTTAACTTTGATTACATTTACACTTAAGACACCAAGATCCTCTTCAGAGGCCAGAGACAGCAAGCTGCCCCTTAAACTGGGATTTACTACCTTTACCTTGTAAGTCACACAATGGGCTGAGTGTCCTGATTTTAAAGTTGAATGAGTCTCCCATTTTCATAGCATACAAAAGCACACAGACCACAAGGAACTGTCAGGCTGTTTAGGTTTCTACCCAACAAATGCCATCTTTTTTGCTACAGCAAAACATCAAATCTCTCTTCAGCATTAGTTGAGCTAAACTTCTGAACTACTACCAGTTTAATAGAATTATAGAATTTATATACATTAGAATTCTGTATTTATAGAATTTTAAACATTTATAGAATGTCTAGGAAAAAAAACAAGCATGTCCTCAAAGCCAGAAGCCTACTGCAATACAATTCACAACACTGATTCTTTCCCTGAGGTATGCCAGGCTGCTCTCCCATAGCACTTCTGCCATTAAGTCGCTTGTCATGGTTGTAACAGATATGCTACAAAAAAATCAAAAATTAGATACACTGCCTTTGAGATTAAAATACTCTGGCTGGAGATTTAAATAGAATTAGGTGGATTATATTTAAAGAGACACTAAATTGATACCAAAATACTCTGATAAACTCTGAGTTTATGAATTTTGATTCTGCCCTGACAGTATTTATTTGAGTGATACATAACTACATTCCAATACTTCAATGCACTATACATCAGAGCTGTACTGCGTATCAGCATTTCAAAAAAGAACCACATAAATGCTAAAATGCATATCTTTTAAAAAGTGTCAGATTTCTACAGCTGACATTATTTACTTTTAGCACTTAAAAGATGCAAATAAATTCACAAAAATTGATCATTTAAGAAAAATCTATTATTTTACTTAGAAAATTTGCATATATATGGAAAGAGTTAGTAACGTTGTTTATAAGGTAAATGCTGAAATTAAAAATGGTTGCAAAGAAATTATACTCCTTGGATTTATTTTATCACCTACAAGAACACCTTTTATTGCAGGGCTACTGAAACTGTCAACCTTAGTTCAGCTTTATAGCAAGAATGTGTTCTCTCATCCCTAAAAAGACCCCAGATATGATTACTCTTGGATACATACAGACTTGTTTCCCACAAAATAGAAATAAAGTTCAGTTTCCTGAAGGAAAGCAGAGGATTTCTTTTTGTCTGCATGCAAGTTTGGTACCTTCTGAGGGGAAAAAACCCACATATATGTGAAAAGAATAAAATATTTTAAAAAAATCAATTAAAACATGAAATTAATATCACAGAGAAATCAAGAATTTGAAAACAGTGTAATAATTCAAATCTAACCAAGTTCTATGATAGAAGGATTGTGCACCAGGAGTTAGGTCCTTCAAGATAAAATCATAACCTTGGTTTTATTCTTTCAGAGAGATACCGTAATCTTTCATAATGAGAAAACAAACAGACTATTCAAACAAATTCAGAGCTTTTTGTTGCCCTGACTCTACCAGAAACATCTTGTCAAGTATGTGCACCTCGTTCAGCGAATCTGACTTGGGCTGTTTTTGTTCATGCCACTTAGCTTTAAATGAATCTTAATTTCTTTCTCTTGTGTAATAGCATGGGCCCAAAGGAACCTATTAAATCTTCTATTACTGCCTGCTGGCAAAGAGCTAGCAGATGAGACTCATTTCACAAGTACAGCCCATTTTACTCATGCTGTTAGCTGAGCAGAACTACCGAAATTTGCTTCAATTCTTGCATAGAGGGTTAAGAAATGTAATTCCAAATGTTTTCCCCCCACCCTTCATGCATTAGCATCCTCCAGTAATTTTAGCCCAGACTAGGACTAAATCAAAGCTATCTATGACGACTTTCTAAATTTCAAGCCCAAAACAGTATACTGAAGGAAAAAAGCTTCCTGATCCCTAACTTTTAAGGAAATATGTTATCAAATTTCCTCTCATCTCCTTTGTCCTCATCTGGTGACTCACTGTGGGCAGATGATTGTGAAGCACGGGGTATGGCTCAAGGACTGGATATTCTTAGGTTAATAAAATTAGTCATTTAACAGCTCCTGACACTGAGGACTGCATGTGTTCCTCTGAAGTAGTAGGAGTCACTGATATTCTGTGGTATGAGAGACAAATCCAGGGGATCAGATATGAGTCACACTCAGCCACTCTGGTGATCGAGTTAGACCTCTTCTTAGCCCTGTTTTCTTTAACTGCAGTGTCTGTCCTTTTCTTCAGTTCTACAGTTTAGCAAATGCTATAGTACACACAGTACTGGGAAAATTTATTGATATGGTTCATTTGGGATTACATACTATTTAAAACTACTTCTGGCAATTCTCTTACATCAAATAGTTATGGATATTTAGTACTGAAACCTAAAGCCAAACTTATCAAAGGCCATTTTCTCAGGATAGTACAATTTTCCATCTTTCCATCCTTACACGCTTTAACTCAATTACTTAAAATGGTCTCTCTCTTTTCCTGAAATGTGAAAGATTAACATAGTAGATATACCATATCAACATACATCCCACTCTGATTTAAACAAAAAAAAATAGGCTGTCAAGAGTAAATGCAAAAATAAAATTAACACTTTGGAGTATTACAGTTCTTATAGGATTACAATTGCTGACAATTTGTTATGGTACACTGAAAGGAAGTTTTGCCATTATCCAATCATAATAAACATGGTATTTTATTAGTGTCCTGGTTTGGGCTGGGATACAGTTAATTTCTTCCTAGTATCTGATATAGTGCTGTGTTTTTAATTTAGGATGAGAATAACGCTGATAACACACTAATGTTTTAGTTGTTGCTGAGCAGTGGTCAAGGACTCTTCAGCTTCTCACCCTACTCCACCAGCATGCAGGCTGGGGGGGCACAAGAAGCTGGGAGGAGACACAGCTGGGGCAGCTGACCCAAACTGGTCAAAGGGACATTCCATACCATATGGCATCACGCTCAGCATATAAACTAGAGGGAAAGCTGGCCGGAGGCTGCTGCTCAGGAACTGGCTGGGCATTGGTCAGCAAGTGGTGAGCAATTGCACTGAGCATCAATTGTTTTGTATATTCTAATTCTATTATCATTATTTTCTCTTCCTTGTCTGTCCTAATAAACTGTCTTTATCTCAAACCCATGAATTTTACTTTTTTCCCCCCAGTCTTCTCCCTCCTCTCACTGCAGGGCAGGGGTGAACAAGTGGCTGTGTGGTGCTTAACTGCCTGCTGGGTTAAACCACAACAATTGGAAAAAGAGGTGCATGTGTATGATTTATGCTCAGTTGTCAAGAGACTTGGAAAATCCCATTAATGTAAGAATTCCCCTAGGCAAGTCATGATTTTGTGGAAAATCTGCTACTAGCTGTGAACAGCTGTCTTTCGAAACCTGTTCTAAAATTATTGTCACAGGAAATACGGAACTAAAACTTCTCTTAGCTTAATTTTGCTACAAGTGAAATTTCAGCATCTATAACTAAAGACAGCCTGAAGACCATGCTCCTGGTTTGACACTTCATTTTTCCTCTCAATACGCAATTATCATACACCTAGACATTCAGAACTGAAACAGCTTTCTATACTTTAAAATTGGATCCCACAAGCAATCTGAAGTTATTTTTCATTATAGGATGTTCTTCTACTTTCAAGGTCTTAAATACATAGTTTAGAACACCCTAAACTCTTTGGGATGACAAGATTTTTCATAGTTTCACCTGCAACCAACAAATATCCATGAAGGCAATAAAAAGCTTCATGGCATTTACACATTAGGTGGTCAGTGTTCCTACAGTCATCACAAAGCCTTCCATAAAAATCCTATCTTACAGGCATGAGCTATACCCTAATGAGCTATTTAGGAAAAATCCAAGAGGTTATATAGCAATAAATGAAGCTATGCAATTATAATCATACAGAAAGTAAGATGGTACTGGTTAAATGCAAAAACCCTACTTGGACATACCATGGGAATCAATAGGAAGGTTAAAAAGAAGAGTAGACTTATCTCCAAGCATTCACATAGTATTACTTAATATTAATATTCTTAACAGTAATACATAACACTACTGAAGCGACACATTCTCCTGTAGCTGTTTGCATCCAAATTCACTTGTTATGGCATCATTCAGTAACCATGAAAATGCTGAGCTCAGAAAGCTACTCCAGGCTATAAAGAAACCTGTAGCAGAAGTAGAATTGGACCTCTTTCTCATGATGCTTTGCTCTGTGTTCTTATAACTATGATTTAAACTATTAAACTATTAGAATTTCCATTTCACGTATCAGTGGTGTCTGAGTGACAAATTTTCAGTGCAGGAGTTAACTTACATTCCTCTTCCTTTGGATCGAGTTGTGTAACACTGACAGATAAGCGATCTACACGTTCTTGTAAGGAGTTGACTCTAAATGAGAAACTGTGTGCTTCATTGAAAAGTTCACCAAATATATCTTCAGCATATTTACCTGAAACACAAGGAAAAAAAGTAAACTTCAGGCATACAATAAGACAGCCAAATGAGTTTGCCTTCAGAAAGATTTCTAACTATTTTAATTAGGTAATTCTAAGAGGCATGAGTATCACTTGTAACAACCTGTACTTACTGAGCCCATTAAGGATGCTTCAGAAAATCAAACGGAAGTTAAATATTTAATTTGCAAGTTATTTATCAGAAATGAGATTATTTAATGCATTACAGGACAGATATTCAGCTACTATAAAGTCTTCTAAGTATGATGACATGCAAGGAACTAGACTACTTACTTTCCTGAATATTTATAAAGGGATGACTTCCAGCATCTGGAGGTATTGCTCCTGTATGAGCGATAACTAATCTTTCCAAGTGAAATTTACCTCATCATTTTTCTCAAAATGAAGCATAACTTCCACTCCTGCTGTACAGTGGACTTTACAAAAATGCCAGATCAGATATTTGCATCTAGGTGAATCAGAACCAGACTATTCAAAAATACACACTAAAATAATAAATCCTACCTTGAAGGGTCAAAA
The DNA here is from genome assembly GCA_013397135.1 of Pachyramphus minor. NCBI lineage: Eukaryota > Metazoa > Chordata > Aves > Passeriformes > Tyrannidae > Pachyramphus > Pachyramphus minor. Next base: position 45,116 of record VYXB01006318.1, read on the forward strand.
TTCTAGTAAATGACCAATTTATACTGAAGTAAAAAAAAAAAAAAAAAAAATCGCCTTTGTTCACTTCAACTGACATCACATGTTTAGCCCAAAAGAACCGGAGATTTAAGTATTATGAGAAAAGGATCAGTAACGAGTTTCTCTTCTACAGAGTATTCCGCATAGCGCTTCTAACGCTCTCCAGATTCCACTTGAGCAGTTTGCTGATGCCACTGAAAAAAACCCACCAGACTGCCTAGCAAAATTTGTGGCCACACTTCTGAAATACCACGTGATAGCTCTTAAAACTTAGTACTATGTTGTGCATACGTAATTGGTGTACTGTTTGTGCACCTACGTCGGTTTCGGAAGTATAAATCTCACAAATTTCTAACAACCTGCTTCGCACTCAAGTTCTGACTGGTACAAAAGGAAAACATAGCTATGGAAATTCTGCCTTTGGTGAGCAATACATCTGGAAGTATACATAAAAATGAGGACATTTTTATATAAACACATCAAAAGAACAAAAATGAAATCCGTACAGGTACTGTGGAAACTACTTAAAGATACTAAGTAGTAAGTACAAGGCCAGCACATACCATTTATTAAGACTTAGGTAATGGCAACAGAAAACCAGAATGACTATAAACAAAGGAATATAAAAGGGGATATTGGAAGATACGTACAGAAGAAGAAAACAGATGGGATCATAAATCCTGGCATATTCAACATAAAACCCCAAAACAGGTCTGAGGAACAACTAGCAAATTAACAATAAATAATCCTTTAAAGGCACGAAGAGCAAGAAAGCCTGCAAGGGAGTCTGCAAAGCTGACTGGCAATGAAGGCATAATGGAATACAGAGAAGACAAGGCCCCTGAAGACAGCTAATATAATACTTTCCACAGGTGCTCACTGAAAGGAACTGGAGAGACCCTCATGTGAGGACTCACTAGGGGAGGCTCGAAGAAATTGAAAGGACTATATAAAAATAACAAAACTAAACTAACAAAATGATCAGCAAATATTAGTAACCATTTGTAAATCACCTTATACACACTGAGGCACACAACAATAAAGTTTAAATTTTTTTTGTGTAACATCTTGAGAGCTACGGACCTGTAAGGCTGACACCCAGACAAATTAGTGTAAATCATTATGGAGAACTGAATCAACAGACTTGTTAGAGCAGAAGCAACACAGCTCTTATAAAGTGAAATGTCTGAACTGTTTAAAAGGACACAGATAGAGTGCTATGATCTAGTGAGATCTCCAATAGAGTTTAGAAAGTATTTAATTAAAGCTTTGGGAGAAAACTTAACAGATAGGGCATACAAAAGAAACAACATGTCACAGATAAATAATTCCTCAAAAGGTAGAAAACAGAGGATAGTAGTAAATCACCAGCCTTCACAGTTGAGAAAGGTGAGTTTTCTTAAGTTTCTATGCTGGGATCTATTAACGTATCTGTAAATTATCTGAAAAAACTTAGATTAAAGTTTGTCAATGATACAAAGTTATGGAAAACAAACACCCTGAGCATTAGGAAACACATAGAAACCCCAGCTGGTGGAAGAAGCTGGAAGCAGGGAGACTAGTAGGAGTATTGTACATGCTGTCTTGCTCTCATTCTTGGAGCAACTGCTAATAGCCACAGTGAAAAGCAGATCAAAGGCACAGCCATTCTTAGAACCTTTGTCTTTAAGCACCAGTCCACCATTAAAACAGAGATGGAAAGTTCGTAAAGTCTTCTCAGCTGGCAACTCACCTAACACAAGACCTTCTAATATAGGTCTTGAAACTCTGTAAAGTTTATGGTCTTTACCTTGTATCTGAAGCAAGAGAAATTATTTAAAAATGTGATCCACTAAGAGCAAGATGCCTAAACTTTTAATACATATACACAAAAAAGTTCACGTACTTCAGATAATATATTCAGAAATATTCATTTAAATTAGATAATTCATGTAATATTAAGAGACATGTAAATTAAAATAAAAATAAAGTGTAAAATTTCATGTATAGAATAAAAAGTAAATTGCAGGGCTTTAAAATCAAGTAACTTTGCTTTTATAAGAGTATTTTAAGGCTACAGTTTTATCTGTATCATTTCATCAGGCTTACAATTCATCTACCTCATTAATGAGCTCCAATTGCAAATAATCTGTCTCAAAAATCTTTTCATTATGTTGCCCACAGCCACAAACATACTGCAAGTAATAATTTGCCCATGTTTATGAACACTAATCCTCAAATGGAAAATACATTAAAAACAACCTGTCACATTTGAAGTGGTATGCCAGCCATAAGGTCCCTACCCACATGTCTGTTGGTGGTCTCTTTATTTAACCAGAGGTATATTTAACCAAATAGTTTTTCAAGCAAAGCAAAATGTTTGCATTTCATGAAATGTATGACTACCTTTCAAAAGAATACTATATGTAAATGTATACATATGCAACATTCATAATCCAGTATCCGTTTATGTTGCTGTCTCTGTATGTATTCTGTATGAATGTATCTTCAATTTTGAAGGGATTACAAAAGATATGAATATGGGTGATAATACTGAACTAAGTGCCACAAACTCAAATGAGTAAAAAAATGTATGAGAAAAAATACATTAGTGAACAAAGTTGAGCTCATTCCACACAATGGCTAATATGTTAGAAAAGTAAGGAATCAAAATTAATTCCATTATATACAATTAATATTCCAAAGCATTATCAACACTTCAGAAAATTTACAATATTATGGTGCTACTTGATGAAAAACTCTATTCTTGTTTCATGCAGTACAATAAAGAAAATTACAGTCGACTATGACAATTGAAATAATAACACCTTAGGATCTTGGTCACAGCTGGTCACACGTAATACCAGATCAGAAAGATCAGTGATCTTGTTTGCCTATTCAATTAAATGACAATGCAGACTTCTGCAACTAAATTAATTCAATGTCTGTGGAAAGCTTATTTTACTGTATTTGCAAAACTTGCCTGGCATTTATTCTTATTGACAGAGAATTTTTAAAAATTTAAATAAGGGGATACAATATTATTTAGTTTTAATTAAGGAATGTATTATTCACCTTATTATTCTTTTCACAGCTTTTCCTCATGTCTCAAAGGGCTCTGATCACAATTAAACCTTCAATAAGAAAGGGATACAGGAATGCACCTCTCTCTGGTGTCAGTCAGCATCCTTTTTTGTGACAGCCAAATAAAATGCTTTGGAAGCAATGTGCTGTCCTTCCTTCAATAAGTTGCATGTGTTTTGATGGCTTTTTTAACAACTATTTTCCTGACTTTTAAAACAGACCTATGAGCTGAAAACAGAATACTAACTAGTAGCTACCAGCTGTAAATAGAATAAAAATAACACTGCTTACTGCCCTCACTTTTTTAAATTAAACCCACCAAAACATGTATCATCCACTCATGTTCATTACCATGGTATTAAATGTACAATGGCTTATAAAATGTGAAAAAAATACTGATCAGTTTTACAGTGCTTCTCTTTCACCATTTGTTCCTTGAAATTTGTTTTATCTTCTAATTTCCCCCCATAATGTCTTAAACATTTATCCAGCAGCACTGGCTTCTGTGCATAAATGAATCATTTCTAACTATTCAACATACTAAAACGAGTGAATGCTAAGGTAAAAGAAATGTTTTTTTTCTTTTTGTCTTGTTCTGGGGGACTGGGTATGTTTCAGATGAACTGAAGTCAACCACAATCACCACAACAGGTTCTGAACCGTATTTCAGGCTAATTAAACAAACCAGGACAAAGAGATGTCTTAGAAGACATATATTGTGTTGTACAAGTTCTTAGAACCACACTAACAGGCTGCAGGGTCAGGGCATAGATGAGCAGTGCCCTTGAAACCCCAGTCCTCATATTCACCTGAACTACAGCATTCTCAATGATGTATCTGTTAGCAAACCTTAAGGAAAGGGCATTTAAATTAATCATTTTGCAACACTAGATCAGTCACCATCAGATTTAGTTACATGCTCTCAGACAAGGAGTAGGACATGAGTCCTGAAGCAGGACTAGTGGAAGAAGTCACTTCACTTCTTTGTCATCCTTTTGCATTGCTAAAGAAAAAGAGTTTCGAACCCTTCAACAGCATCTCAACCTGAAACAGCATCCCACAGATCAGTTATGGCATCAGCAGCCTACAGGAAACATGGGCTAAATTTTATGTGTCTATCTGGACAAATAAACTGAGCATCTATCATGCCCAGTGCCATAAAACAGCATCATTTTTAGAAATCCACAAAGATGACTGGTAAAACTCAAGCCAATGCAAAATGCAGCAAGAAGGAAAACCAAAATAAGACCCATATTGCCAAATGTACTAATTTTAATTAATTTACCCTTAAATAATCAGTCAAACTTCTGGAGCTAGTGGGGAAGGGGTGTGTATGTTAACATTTACACAAACAAAATCTAATCCAACACACATTACTGGAATTAAATTATAAAAATATGTAATCTTTTAAATATGTGGTGAGATTAATAAGTGCAAAGTATAACAGAGTGTTCTGTCATTAAATTTAATATTAATAAACACTATTTTAATATTGACATATTAAATATGTTGATATATTGAAATACTCAAACCACAAAATAATATTACCTTTAAAAATATAGGTTTGGCCATTTTTAAAAAATATGTAGAAATTGATAAAATATCTGAAAGAATAAGCTAAGAGTTCAGTCAGTTATCCACCTATGCTCCATCATTCCTTGATTTCTACTGTTTCAATCCCATTCAAAACCTAAACAATATTTTTGCCCAGTGCCTTTTCTAAAAAGTAAAAGCACAGAAGAAGAGCAGCTGTAAAACCTGTCTCATGTCCCACTGCACAATTCTTTCCCAATATACTTACACTATGCCAAATTACATTATTCACTACTGAATAGTTCCTTCCTACACAATATAGTGCATTCATCAGAAAATATTTTTTCAGGATAATTAGTTACCACATAAGCCACTAACAATATATAATTCAGTCCCTTCTATAAAGCAAAGCAAGAAAGGTATTCTAAGTCTATTAATACATTGTCCTCCTCCATGAATTCTGACATGTAATTTAACATATCTATTGCCTTTTGATTCAGCTTCAGATCTTCACAACATAATCTAATTTTTAGCAAAAATAAGGTATATCTGATTTTCACTTGAAAGTCTAGATTTATTTTTCATCAGGATCATTTCAATCTCACAGCTCAGTGACTAGGAGACAGACTAGTAGCAGTTCACAATGATTGGATTTAAGGATTATAACAGGAGTATCAGAGTACTGAAGGGACAACTTGGTTCCCCTAGCCAGGAAATTTGAAATTTATGAGACATTTATCAGGCATTTATCAGAAATTTATCAGGCATTTATCAGACAACGTGACTGATCAAAAGTATCAAATAAACTTTGTTAAGGCCATATCTGGAACAAGTCTGATGCTTCTTGTTGATATCCAAAAAGAAAAAATCAGACTTTAAAATTCTTCAGCCTCTGAGATATCATTTGTCCCACTGAGGACATCATCAAGTAAATTGGCTGAGATTATCTGTTACATATTCTGTGAAAGGGACTGATGAGAGCTGAACTTGCTTTGAAGGTACTAGTCTAAAGATCATTTCATAGGGAAGTCTTGCTCTTCCTTTCCTTTCTAATATCACCAGAATTCACTGCTCTGTGTAGGAAGGAATTAATGACAGGTAGGAGTTCTTTTCTGCTAACACACAGTTGTTTTCAATGAGACATTACTGACCATTTGTTCAATCCCTCATTACCATTTGAGATAGACACAAAACAGCATCACTTTGCTAATATTGCCGCTGCTGGGGAGACAATATCAAGAAACCAGAAAGAAGTCTTTGAGGATGGAGGTCTTTCAATCTAAGTTAGCCTTTAGTTCTCAAGTCTATCAATTTTTTACCCCATGTACCCGAGAACACTTTTTCTAGTGTTCCCTGGCAATTATAGTAATAATGAAGAAAGAGGAATGACTAATGAAGAAAATTCACAGAGAATACTCAATATGCTTCTGAGCACACTGAGAAGGAGGATCTGCTCTTTCTGAAATACTGGCTGAAGCTCTAGCTGCGATCTGCGGAGACCTACTTCCTATCATGTAATCATTTCAACCTTACCGTCTACTGAAGATGTTGTCCAGACAGGATGAAGAGAGAGACTGGTTCTTGAAGAAGCCTGGTTCTAAAGATTAGTTGCAGTCCAGACACCTCACTGCTAAGTGTTTCTGGAGAAACATTTCCCACTTACTGAATGTTAACACCTTAAGCCATGGCAAAATGAAAGTCGTCCTGACGTGAGAAAGTGTTTCTCACATGATGAACAGCATTTAAAACCCTCTGAGGGATAGCACTGTAAGCAAAAAAAAATAGGGAGAAATGATTTGCTCTAAAGTCAAGTTTTGACTCCTGAAAACTAACAAATAAGGGGCAAGGAAAGGAAAGAATCAGAAGAACATGGTAAAAATAGGAAATACTACGTTGAAAAGATAGAAAGAGGGAAAAGGCTACTGAAGGTTCAGTGTTAAGTGAAAATCATTTTCACTAACATAAAACGCACTCCAGCTTGGTAAAGAGTTATGCAGCAGTCTCTTTCTTTAGGCAGAGGTAAAAGAAAAAATGGGGAATGACATCTTGCTATGATTGAATAAAACTTTTACTCTGAATGCCTGTCATATAAATATTCAGTAAAGGAATATACTCAAAAGGAGAAATGTTCTCCTCCCTCTACACGGAGGTGTCAGAGACCAGGGCCAAGAACAAACCCCATCAGTCAGGTTTTTTATGTGGTACTGAGATTCTGTGTCCAGGGACCAGCTGAATAAAAGGAAAACCAAGATTGGCCAATAGCTGTGAACAAAATGAGGAGGCTACACGCACACAATAGAACAATTTATCCATCTTCTAACAATGGCAGAGCTACACAATGCTATCACTTGTGTTTCACGTACGCGGGAATGTTATGGCCTGACATACACCAACATACACCAACTCAGGCAGAAACTGGAGTACTAATGCATATGCAATATTGCTGAAAAAAATAGGTAAGCACTTCTCCAAAGCAGATACTGTCAGAAAGCAACAAATACAGGGAAGAATGACTAGGAAACTAAAACAGCTGTTGCTGTTGTCCAGAGAGTTTCTGTTGCCACAGTGCTAAGAAAAGCTGTCAGAACGCAGATCCTTTTATGAAGTAAGAGAAGACTGGGAATAGACAGGGGGGAAAAAATTACTTACTGGCAATTTTCTATGTTGTATCAAGACAGACTGATGTGTTTTCATGCTCCAGGGAGAAAGGTAAGGACTATCACTCAAAGCAGAAATAAATATTTCGTCCTCTATCTCCAGTTCTTTTAAAAAGTCAAAAAAATTTCTCAAACTGAACAACTAAAACCAACGCATCAAATAAGCTATGAAAGAGTTGACAATTTGTATGGAGACACATAGCAGCTTTCACTGACATAGTGGTGTAAAGCTCTTTTCATTTTATATTAAAACACAGGAAACCAGAATTCCTGTCATTTAACAGGTATTGTTTCTGCATGCTTGTTTTACTTAAACATAGTATCCAAGATCATCAAATCCTGTTCAGGTTGAAAAGACCTTCAGAAGTCATCTAGTCCAACACGATGCACAAAGCAGATTCAATTAGATCCAGCTGCTTGACTAATCCAGTCAAGTAGTTAATGTCGCCAAGAATGGAGATCTAACAACATACATGACAAAACACTATGCTTAGCTTTTCTCAATAAGGACTTTTGGTCTCGTTTAAAGTACTGAAGGGTCCAAGAGAGCACTCCTTCACCACATCATGTTAGAAGACAGGTTAAGAATGATTGATCGAGAGTCATAACTATAATGGCAGAAGATTGATCCTCTATTTGAGGACCAGTAAATGAGAAATTTTAGAGGCAAAGATGACCTATCAGGTCAAAGACCATTCATTTAAATTTGCATAACTTTACCACCAAAAGCAAAAGCAGTTTCAGTTTAAAGGAAATGAAACTCTAACCTATCAGTTTCCACCCTCAGAGTAAAGCCTCATTTCACCTACTCATTTCAGCCTACTTCGAGGCTGGTTCTCAAACATATACATTATCCACAGAAAACAAAACGCGAAGGACTGCAGAGAAGCTGGTTGCCAGGGGACTGCTGCAAAACCATGCCTGCTGGCTGTGACTCACAGACAACTACCAAAATTTATCTGCATGTCAGCAGGCCTTGCTGCACGCACGTAACTGTGACACACCAAGAGAAGACTGGTTATTCGGGTTTAAGCATGAGAGACAAAACTCCTATGTCCAGAACTCGTGAATATTTTTGAACTTGTATTGCTACTAGCCTGAAAAGGCAGAAAAACTAAAGGAGTTTTGAAACAAAATACTTTCAAGGGTATTCATACCTTTGTAACATGATCTCCATTTTTACAGAGCAATCCTTAACATTGCTGAGAAATAAGGACTGTTTTGCAAAACGTCCTATTTTAATTGTAGGAAAAATCTGGTGGTTTTTTTTTGAAAATGCACATGGTATAAGCTAAAAACTTTGTTCATTTGGTATAAACACTGCCTGTAGAAAACCTACAAACACCATGATGCTATCTAGAAGGAAGAACAAAACATTGAAATAACAGGTTCTGCTCATTAGTGTTTAGCTTCTAAAGAATTCAGAATAACCTATTCTGGGCTTGCTGTTGCAGAGTAAACAAATGCATTTTCCTTTCTGTTTTACCTTCCTTGTCATATCCAAGACTGCATGCCTTTTTGACCATTAGTGAGTCACAAATTCATGACAGAAACACATCTCAAGTGAAAACAGCTAATTTAGGCTCATTCCCAATTATGCATACTTTGTGTAAGAACCACATTCTTTTTACAGAAAAGAAGTTATTCGCAATTACAGCTACGCTCCCTTGCAAGTGTTTCTCGGTGCTACACATTAGGCAAACCACGTAACAAATGTGGCAGCATTTAATGAATATTCTTCAATTCTTTTTTCCCCTTTAAGTGAGTTCTTTCTGTTCTGGTATTGCCTCATCCAGATCTCCTCCTAAGCAGCTGTACACACAATGTCAGATACAAGCTCTGTATACCAAGAAAACATAGCAAAGGCAGCTGAATCTCTATCGGTCAATCTGAGACCATGATGTTGAGTTAGAAGACAGTGTTGGGTTTCAGGTCAAATGACACTTCCAAATGAAAACATCAAATATAAATTTGGTGTGTCACCTACAAAAGGGAATTCCCCCACATGAAGCATATAATCAAGTAAATTTTTTTAAAAGAAATAAAAAATAAAATAATGCAATATTAATAAGTGTGACTTGGAAGGGACGGCTAGGATGTGAGCAGCTGGTCTGAGAAGGGCTTTTGTCAGAAGGATGACCATATACTGCATCCTAATATGACCTGCTCTGGGTTCACTGAAAAGTATTTAAACAGCTACTTTCCTTTGTTGCCACAGCTATATTAATAATGATCATGTTTATGTGTGTAAGCATTCCTGTCTCGATTGCATAATTCAGTGTCCTCAATTAGTGTTTCCCACCTAATGGCACCCTAACAGACTCACTGTCAAACCAGTAATTAAATCAATCTCATTAACAAATTAGTTTACATCACCTATGACTAAGATAATGATGACACTGAAAGACTTTTCACACTGTAGATGTATATAAGTACACGTTTAAATATTTAATGTGTTGATAGTCTTACTAATGTCCTAGTGGTTAAAAAGCACCTGTAGTATCGGAAATCCAAAATGTTATCATACTGGTTCATCTGACAACTTATTTAAGTTGCTGTAACTTCAAAGAAAAAAACAACCCAGAAATCAGCCTTTTCAGCACAACTCCTTCAAAGTTCTAGAGCTTGAGAAGTATTCACTCCTATCAAATGCACCAAGGGTACAATTGTTGACAGAAGGGAGAATAAAGAAGAAAAATCTTTAACTGTTTGAAATACTACATAATAATTACATTTCTGTGTTTATTATTTCAAAAGGTAACTACGCTTTTTTTCCTGAATGACCACAACATGACCAAGGGTTTAAGTTAACTGAATTAAGCAGCCGGTGATATATTTCTCATTATGTCATATTCCCTACTCTAGAATTGTTCTAAGGTTGGCAATTACTGACTTCATTAACTACCAGCTATTTTTTCCTGTCATCTTCTGCTGGTAACAGAAACATATGGATGAACTGTTCCACGACATGCTGCTAGAAAAATTCCCAGTTTTCTTTCACAGAAGTCCATGCTAGTCACTAGCCACAAAAGGAGTACACTCAAGACTCAGTGACAGTTTTCAACTGAGAATTTGAAAAAGTATTCGTACTCCAAACACAAAAACTATGACTGTAAAATATATTCATTCTAAATACAGCTATTAAGACAACGTACTTACTTAGGCTACTCAGTTGTCTGATTATATTTGCCAAGGAGATATTGGTGACACATTCCAATTCATTCTTGATACCTCGGGGCAGAGCTGTGTGGCACAGGTGCCTGGGGTCTATGTTCCTTTTTACCAGCGGCATTCTGAAATGTATCAGAGGACCAGCAAACCTGCAAAGGAAGGAGACACAATATACTGTTGTAAGTTTGATTATATTTTGACTTCAGGTTATGTATAAAGTTAAATCGACTAATCCTAACAAGATAAAACCAGCTCCATAACACTGATAGAATTCATTGCTCTGTGAGTACATAAATGTTTTCTTCTTTTCCCATTCTCTCTCTTTAAATCATTACATGATTGACATTTCAGTGAAGTGACAAATAATCTTTTACAGTTCAGGTTTTTTCTTCCCCCTCCAGCCCAAAAAAGACAGTAAAATCCTTGCAGTACAAACCCATTACAGAAAGATTGAGCTCTTGATGGACTACTTCCTTATTCAGGCCAAGCAAAGTCCAACAACAAATTCCCTTTATTATGAGGTCAAAGTCAAACTAGTTGTCTATTACACTCAAAAGGTAGATATGATTCATTCATTTTGTCCTGTTACTTGCAGGAGTCACCCTTCTAATCTGAACATCACTTCTAAATCATACGCAGTCATGGTAAGAAAAGAAAAGATATTTCCCTTCCACACCTTCACTGCTACTGACAATAAATCCAGCTAAGAATGCATCTTCCAAATACAAAAGTCTCCACAGTAAACTTCTCCAGACTGAAAGGCAAACAAGTTGTCCACAACATAACCTGTATGCAGTCCCAGTCCCTCAACCAGACAGCCTGACACAGTTTCATCTGTCCTCTGCTTAGAAGTGTTAACCCAAAATGATCTCAGGATGCAAGCCAGGCTTTGTGTTGAGCCACAGAATGCACCTTCCCTACAGTCTATATTTAGCCACTATTATCCTTACTTGGTCAAAACTGAGAGATTTTTTTGCATAAGAATAACACAAGGCCATGGTGGTAGAGCTGAAACTTTGTTGACCTGGAATGGCATAGTGAATTAAGAGTCAAAGGCAACTGTAATGGAGTACTTTCCCCTTGCAGACTGCTTAGATTTCTCCTTGACATGGTTTCTGGGAGTATATTCTTTCACTGAAGCCAGGTCTTGTACCTGAGGGACACAGGCAGTATCCTTATGTCTACCTGAGAAAGACCTCTGTGTTTTCAGGATGTGAATAGACGTCATTCATTGCATTTTAACACCATGTCTACCACCCTTATTTTCTTGAGAGAACAACAAAAAATATTTTATGCTTTTGAGGAATAAAAGTCAATAAAAATGATTCTTCTAGTCACTGGTTAAAGGGAAATACTGTACAGTTCTTAAAATTGTGTAATTATTTTCTCAATATTAACAGTAAAAATTACGGAAGAGTGCATGGGGCAGGATTAATTATAAGAACATATTTTTATTTTCTAGAAATACCCCAAATCTTCCTAGTCACTAAACATCTAAGTACTGAAAAGTTAGCTGTTAGACACAACCTAAATAAAATAAAAAGTGCAAATCTGAACACTGTGTCAGATAGAAGCATGAAAAAGTGTTTATAAACCCTTAACTACAGGTTTGTTATCACGGTTCCCCAACAGAGAATAAAGGAACCATTCTGTCACTGTCAAAGAAACACAACAAATGATATGTGAGCAATGTTCTACATAAGCAATTAAATATTAATGGCAGAATTGAGCCCTTTCTTGATTACTGCTTTAATGATACTGTTGTATAAACAGCACAGTAGACAAGTCTTTTAAAAATGGTCCAAACAAGTATGTAAAAAAAAAAATTTCTCAGAAAAATTTCACAATTTCAATATTTTTTAATCTTTGAATAATGCTGTTGTGGTTGTCCTACACAAACATACAGCATAACAAGAAAAGGTAGCAGGAATAGTAAGTATGGTAAAAGGTATAGTTTTCAACAAGAATAAACTCAGAAGGGAAACAAACAACACAATTGACACCTTTGAAATTATGCATCATATTTGAAAACTATGCAAAGCCTGAACAGAGAATATTTACCCGATTCCCACAAAAATGAAGCCAAGGAGACAACAAAGGAAAATATCACTCAAGCATGCTTAAGACAAAGGAAAAGGCATTTCACACAATGTTTAATAAATTCTGGAACTCATTGCCACAGGATGCTGCATACAAAAGTACCTGCTGGTAATTTGCCCACTATGGACCTCATATTCTTTGCAGTTTGTTGCAACCACTAGAAGGTCTTGATGATTCCTCCCCAAGTGAATCCTGTGATCCCAGCACAGGGAGGAACAGGTGTATGACCGTAAATGGAACTTTACCCACACAATTTCTTCACTCCTATAAAAGATGTTTCCTACTATAGTTCTTAATAAGAAACGTGAAAAATTCTGAAATCACTATATTTATATGCAGCTTTAGAGCTGTGAAAGAGGAAAAAACAAAAAAAAAGGCATTGTTACAATCCAGTATATCCTTTAGGTTAAACACAAAAGAAATACACTTCCCCACCACCACCTGCTACCAAACCATGCATTACCCAAGCCCCTGGGGCAGCAAAGCATGATTTTTTTCCTAGATCATGAAATCCTGTTACCACATCATTTCCAAGAAAACTCTGGAAAGTGTTCATAACCCCAGCCAGGCAAAAGAGAGAAGCAGCTTGTCAGTGCATAAGAGGATCCCTCGACTGAGAGGTTACATGACACCTCCTCAGAGGCTTACAGCTCTCCTCTTGACACACAGGTCTCCCTCTCCTAAGCCCTGCTGCTTCCCAGCTTAAAACTCAGGAAGGCAAGACAATCCTCAAACACAACTACCTCCTCTTCCCTGCAATCCCACATAAATCTTTCAAGGCAGTTCTTACGAAGTGAAACAGCATCAGTTTACACCCAGTTATCTGGAAGTACTTTATAGTGATCTTAAACTGAAACTCCTCTTTACAAAGAGATGCCAATCTCTTTCATAGAGCCACTATCAAAAACTCTTCTGCCCCACTTCCTATACATCCTTTGAAGCACTAAATCCACTTCAGAAGCCAACTCTAATCTTCTTTGCAAATCCTTCAGTTTCACAATGGCTGGCAAAACTCATCCCCCTCACAAATGCTTCAAGTAGGAGTACAGAATACAAATGTGTGTACGTAACATCGGCTTAATGTGTTTTTTTTGTTAAGTTACCATGCTTTGACACCTGATTTTTTTAGGAATTATGTAAAAAGCTCTACTGCTTTTCAATTAATTCCTATTACTTGAAAAAAAAGTGCAGAACAATGGCACTAATGAGAGCTAATTAATATGTTTTCAGAAGAGCGGCTTTAATGAGATTTGGCCACACTTCTTTTCAAAAAGACAAGTTGTTGAGCGTGTTGCACAGCCCTCTTCAGCTAATAGGGGTCTAAAAAGTGTTCTACCTCTGCCTCATACTTCTCAAACACTGCTGGCAGCAGCCTAGAAACCTGCTCTCGGGGCACCTGCCCCCTGTGCCCACAGTCACCTGCTCCAAACAGGACAGTGTCATCCTGCTGCAGGTGCTGAGAGATTGCCCTGGGTGGCACTGGTGTAGGAAAGCAGGTACCATTTTCCCTTCAACAAGCTGCTGTAAAAATAGTTGAGAAATGCAAGATGTGTGGAGAAATGTTGCAGGGCTTACTAGGAGCTTGTAAAAAAATCTGAAATGTCAGTAGTCACAGGAACGATTCAAGTTTTCTAGAAAGAACATTAAGACAAGCAGGAATGAAAGCACAACATTAAGGTGGAGAAAACTGTCCAACAGTTTAACCAGTAATTAAACTATACTTCAGTTTCATTTTCAGAAGACTAATGAAATTTCATGATCCTGTGGCTTTTTTAATCAACGTTTACTTCTGATTAGGTTATATTTCATCCTTACTAAAAGCGTTGTTATTTTCTTAGCGTTAATGAAATATATTAATCTATAATTTTTTTCTATAATATACCAATAGTGCAGCACTGAATGCCCTTGCTTTCGTGGAGTTAAATTTAATTCCAGCCGTTTCTGTAGCACATCTTTAGGTTTCAATATTACCATACTACTTGTAATTTTCCTTTAACAATGTGCAACAGCAATGCCTTTCATATGCCCCATTTAATTGATCACGTTCTAGCTGCTGGCAGAACAGACCAGAGCTTGAAAGGCAACAATCAATTTAACACTTCCCCCACCCACCCTTAGAAACATAAATAGAATATGCAATAGTTTTTATATTTGCTTACATAATGATGTACTAACTCCACCTATGCTATACAGACTTTGGGACAGAATGAAAGTAGCTAATAAAAAACCTCAAATGTGTTAATGAATCTGGTAAAATCAGAATTTTATCAGTTACAAAAAACTAAGCTCATTCTCTTGGCAAATTTTCTTCTAATTATACGACAAGACATCATATGTTATACCAGTTGCAGAAATTCCAAAGATGAAGTTTTTATAGTGCCCACCTCTACTATGAAAGGCAAATGTGCAAAGACTTCATACAGGTTGTTTCTCTGCAGCTCTCATTGCAAGATCAAGGTGCAGGTAGGTATAAGCTTAAGAAGAAACAGACACCTACACTGTGGTGTCCTTCAACAAAGTAGGCCACTACCACCTACTGCTGAGTCAACATAACGATTTTTAAACTCCACAGACAATTAACATCCCTTAGAGGATACATCTTGGAACTGCCAAGATGACAACTGACATCTTAAACTGACAATTCAACAGAAATGTGTTAAAATTACAGTTTTGAAATCCTTTCCATTATGAACTGTATCACAGAATGGAAGATCTCCTTGGAACACTTCCCTCAAATCTCAGTCTTCTGCAACTCAATTTCAAAAACTTTTCTAACTGCAAGTAACTATGAAGAGATGACTTTATCGTAACTAAAAAACATGCAAAAAAAAAATTACTAGAATCTGATGTTGACATCACTGCTGTTTAAGAACGAGTGTAAAATGAATAGTTTACATCTTAAGACCTCCTATACTAGACTGTCTTCAAAAAATTTGCTACACATTCATAGAATCACAGAATCACAGGATATACTGAGTTGGAAGAGACCCATCAAGATCATCAAGTCCAACTCCTGGGCCTGCACCGGACACCACAATAATCACACCATATGCCTGAGAGCATTGCCCAAATGCTTCCTGAGCTCAGACAGGTTTGGTGCTGTGACCACTTCCCTGGGGAGCCTGTTCCAGTGTTCAATCACCCTCTGATATCCAAAAACCACCTCTGACTCAGCTTCATGCCATTTCCTTGAGTCCTGACACTGGCCATGATAGTTTGGTCAACATAAGGAGCAATGTCTCTGTAGGGCATAGGACGGAAGTAGCTAATTTATTTTTTAATTAAACCGCAGAGTCACTAACAAAATGTTTCACATTTTATTTGTAGTCACAAATGTAAAAAATACTGTTCGTCAAGTAATATCAACAGCAATCTCTCAAAACAGTCTCTAAATAGTCTGTTGCTGAACTGCAGACAAGATTATTCAGGTATAGATTAATATGTCTCTGAAGGCTCTACCTCAGTAACATTGTATAGGAAAGTACTTAATTAGTAAGATTATAATGAACGGATTGTAAAAACCAATCTACCTCATATAACTATAAAATTTATTTTAAAATAATTTGTAATTTTTATTCTGTATTTAATAATGACTGCTGTATTGTTTTAATTGTCTGTGGCAATTAGTATTTTCCTCTTACAGAACAATCTGTAATCATCTCAGCACATCTGTCACATCAGATAAGCAGAAAAGACAATGTAGTCACAAAAATGGGTAGGACTTGAGGCTAATTACAGGCAGTGCTGAAAATTACTTTTCAGCTATTACCATTCAGCCAAATTTCTCAGATGTGTATTGCAAGACTACAATCTCTCCCCCATGCATGTGTGCACACCTGCACACAGAGCCATACTCATCTTCAAAACACACAAAAAATATTTCAAAATCAATTTGGATGTGATTACAGACACAAACCACGGCCACATCTACTTCCTTGTCAAAATTTATAAGTTTCATATTTATTCAGTTAAACACATGAAAAAAGTGCAATAATTTTTACACTGGGGAAAAAAATAATTGTATTTTCAGCCCTCCATAGGTTGTGATTATAATGAAGTAGTATAATAAAAATGAAGGTAATTTTGGTAAGTTATGGGTAAAAAGAAATTGAGTGATTAATTATTTGTATGTTGATTTATGAGAGCTTTATCTGTGATATATTAGCTTTTCAGAAAAAATCTTAAACAGTTATTGTCACTGAGATGACTCTGGTGATAGCAGCAACAGCAGCATTCTCAGTGTGGTTAACACTGCAAAATATGACTCTCTAGTAGCAATGCAACAAGTACAATGTCACTAATAGAAACAGCAGCAACATTTCAGGGGAGAAAGTTGACATATCAATTCATAATTACAGGGGTTACCTACAGTTTTAGAGGAAAAACCAGCATAATTTCAGTGAGTGAAACTACAGTCTGGGTCAATGAGCTCTGTGTAACAAATAGCACGCTGCACCCAGCCCCCTCAGGGCTTCCATACCATTTCCCTTCTGTGGGGGAAAATCTTTTAAAAGTCCACCTCCGGCTACAATTCTCTGTATACCTTTGGGCTTTCCTCAGTGTCCTCACTCCCACCTGTGTTTGGTTTGCGCTGCCACTGACCCCTCTTGTCCCAGCATGCAGGTGAGAGAGGCTGACACCATCACTTACACAGTCCTCTCCTGTCCTCAGACCATAACGAAAAGTTTCACTCTGATTACGTGNGCCCCTCTTGTCCCAACATGCAGGTGAGAGAGACTGTCCTCAAACCATAAGGAAAAGTTTCACTCTGATTACGTGTACAGAGTAAAAACATAAGGTATCCTAAACACAAGAAGAGAATATACAGCTCAATATTGGTTTGGGTTTTTTCCCCAATACAAGGCAAAATACAATAAGGTTAAATACACAGCATGTGGATTTTGCAAATCTCATCACTATTGTTAAGCAGAATTCCTATTAGTGAAGCCAAACTCAAACACAAAGAACTCAGCACACAGCAGCTTATTAACTGTGGCTTTTCAAGTCCAGCCATCATAACAAGGTTAAACTCAGCTTGAAGTTTTTTCCTTTGTTTTCACCTATGATTTTCCAGAATATAAACAAGTTCCTACTGATTTGTCAGTTTATTATGCATTAATTCATTTCACCATGTTAATTCCCTTATTTCACACTACCAACAGCTTCCATCTTAACTGTCTTTTAAACGTAAGTTGTTCATGTCAACTTTAACATATCAACAGAAAAAGCAGGAAAAAAAATCCAGCCATCATAACTGCAGTTATTTGTATTGCTAATAATTGTAAAAACATCTCTGTTCATCTTAATAAAGAAGCTATTTAATTCAAATTGCTCTTGGAAAGAAAAAACACATTAAAACAAATCAGGTTCAACACTACTACCCTGAATAGCAGGACTAAGGGGGAAATAAGGCACTAAGCCAGTTACATTTCTGGCTTAAAGACAAAATTAAATGAAAAAAGTTAGACGTGACACTCTTTAGCATGTCTACAACAAGAAACATTTACACTTACAACTTTCCTTCATACTAAGTATGTTAAGCAAAAATAGAAATAAAAAATTATAATGAACTATTTTTGGTATAACAACTTAATTCCAAAACATATATAACATAAAAACCATAGAACACATAAAGACTAAAATTTCTGATTAAAAAGCTTTCCTAGGTATATTTAAGAAATAAAATAACAACACTAAGGATTTCCAGATGTTAGATGGGAATTATTTGGTATTTGCTTTTAGATTTCCTTACAATTCTACTTCTTCGTATCTTTAAACTAAAACCTTAGTTACATATATGATGATCCAATCCCTTCATGACCTGCCATATTTTAAGTTTACAAAACAGTAAATAATCAGAAACTGATTAGAATTGCATTCTTCCAATCCAAATCCTAAAGTTACAAAATACTAATCACCAATTTTTTACCTTCTAATATTGAAAGTGCAACACTAAACTACAGTGAAGACTTACAAAATCAACCTTGTGAATAGCTCATAGGAAAGATGGGAATCACTGTCAGCAATGAGGCATAAGTTGTAACAATAGTTTACTAAAAAAAAAAAGTAAAAAATTAGTGACATTATTCATATATGTCCATATATTAATGGAGAAATATTTAAGTCATATGGAACTACATCTCACTTCATTGTTAGGATATTAATCAAGAAAAAAAATAGTGACTCCTTGCACTTGTATTTCTATTAAGCTTTTTGAAGAAGCTCATTTTAAAAATATAAAACAGATGCACAATATATTTGCATAACACACCTGGACAGACACATGTGGCTACCTTGAAACAGAAACCTTTTTAAAAATTCCACGTAAGATTAGGAAAAGAGCTGCAAAATTTCTTATCAGCATTACTAAATATTATTCAGAATACCCTGTACTCATTAATTTTCTCCTAGTGAGCTCCTGTCAGGTCATTTGATTAAAAACAATTTTGGAAGTATCCTGGGTTCTAATTTAGGTACAGCCAAGAATGCTCAAATTAATTTTTGATTACAAGTTTTCCTCGGTTCCCCAAAGGCTAAAAATGTATTAAAGCATAACATAGTATGGAGCTTGAAATTGCTTTTTGAGACCTATGTTTTATCTGATGACATTTTTTCTCTCTGCATTAATCTCGTCTTCCTGTTAACAGTTTCTGTGTATGGTGTATAACACAAAAGCCCTATGATGGATTGCAACAAAAGCTCTTTATTATAGTCTTGACAGAGACAGATAACTAGTCCAGTGTTAATTTAAAATCAAAACCTTAGAACCAGAACTTAGGGTACAGTTTCTGTGGTTTTAGCATATCTTATCGTAAGATGCTACCTTTGAAGATTTTCTATGATTTTCTTTAAAAACATATATTCTGTACGTTAACAGTTACCTTTGTTACGCAGCCCTTTACCAGTCCAGGAGAAGACCTATTAAACGCACATATCAATTTTATAACAATCTCATAAAATTTACCTAATGCAAATAAAATTTATGTCAGATAAAACCACTTGCTTTGGAATGGACAGTATTTCCTGGCAGCAAATTATAAATATTTAAAGAAAAGGTACCTGAACTTCCCAGCTGCTAAGAAAAGCAACCTGGTAGGTACTGGGCAGATAAGGTGATTTCACCCTGGCTACAGCACTGAACTGCTGTATTCCCCATCGGCAGTGCCCCGCCAACTTCCAGAACTCCTCCCGTCCAGGGAGCCCCCGGGCTGGGGCAGCCAACACCTCCCACGGCAGCTCCGAAACAGGGCTGGCCCTCGCACCAAGGCATTAGAATTCAACACACAGTGCCCTGCCCTAACAACAGAGCTGTCCTTACAAAGGAAACACAGACATGTTCGCCCCCGGTGACCAAAGCCTGCCCTTTTTTCCCCCAGACACAAGTGGGGAACCCCCTGAAGGCAAAGCGATTAAGAAATAATTACTCCTTTGGTACCAAGCTACCGCTGGTAAATATTAAATTATGATGTGCCAAAAATGAAATAAATAAGTTGCTGTGCACTGGTGAGGCAAGGAAGGAAGGGGAATACAACAGTCTGGGTGTTATGTTGATCTTACAGATGAATCTGAGAAGGAAATTGAATGCTAATGAAATAATAAATAATGCTGGGAATCTACAGTAGTAATGAGACCAATGTACAGACGGCAGTGACTAAGAAACATCACACAATGCAGTTCCTGTATATTAATTCACCAGTGATACACACTATAGTAAATAGTACTCACTAAAATAAATAACAGGTGTCAACAATGACTATCACAAGCTTTTTGTGCCTCAAAACATTATTACGGATTTCAAGAAGAGATGTTAGCACTGGAAGAGCCACGAATGAGTCATATATTTAAAAATGAAATTTTCACAGCACTTTATCCTATGATACCAACTGCCTAAATGCATTTTATGCTTGGATACCAAATCCACAAATGACAGATTACTGGTTTTGATTTTCTTTTTCACAGTTTTAAAGAAAGAATTAAGATATACCAACTATCAAGTGGGATATAAAGATGTGTAATAATCACCTTATTATTACTAGCTGAGCTTCTTTGTAGATGAATTTCCTCCCTTGTGAACAGTGAAATTCCTGAGAAGAGGATTTGTTGTAAAAAATGCCAAGGCACAGAAACAGTACTTTTCCCTGTCTATTGCTATTTAGGCTACTTAACATGTTTCAAGAGCCATGCTGCAGGAAAAAGGTATTAATATCTACAGAGAAGCTGTTTACTTTTGAACTGAAATGCTATTAAATATTCAACAGTCCAGAAACAGTCCCATTCAAATATCATCATTTTACATAGGGGATTTCCAGTAATTTCTTGTGTAAACTCTTCTACAACCAACTACATCTCACACACAGGAAAATGTGTCAATTCTCCTACTTTCCCTCTGAGTCTTGTTCCTCTGTACTTTCAGATTACATATATTAATTCTTATTTCTCATTGTTTGCAACATTCAAGTATTTATAGATTTCATACCCTCTGTGCTTGCAATTGTACCAAGTTATAAATTTCTGTTCCTATTTAGCAGGGAAAAAAAACATTAAAGTGTCACTAATTCCAGCAATGTTTATTACTCTCCCTCAGATACCATCTAATTTATCAGCACTTGTTGGAATCCAAATTGAAAGCAGCATTCTGGGTGCAATCATGTTACATAAGCATACCTCAACAAGTCTAAACATCAGGATGGTGTTCAGCTGGCAATGCGCACTGGCAGTCCAGAAAGCCAACCGTATCCTGGGCTGCATGACAAACAGTGTGACCAGCAGGTCGAGGGAGAGGATTCTCCCCCTCTACCTTGCTCTCGTGAGACCACCTGGAGTACTGCATCCAGTTCTGGGGTCTCCAATATATGTGTAGTGACAGTAGCACAAAGTGTCAGGGCAAAATGTAATGGCTTTAAGCTGAAAGAGTTTAAATTAGATATTTAATGTTTAGATTAGATATTAGGAAGAAATTCTTTACTGTGAAGGTGGTGAGACACTGGCAGAGGTTACCCACAGAAGCTGTGAATGTCCCACCCCTGAAACCGTTCAAGAGCAGGCTGGACAGGGTTCTGAAAAACCTGGTCTAGTGCAAGGTGTCCCTGCCCATTGCAGGGTTTTGAAAGTAGGTGATCTTTAGAGTCCTCTCCAACCCAAATCATTCCATGTTTCTGTGAATACTTTTAGTTATAACATTATTCATTGCTATCACCTACTCTAAATTTGCACCTGCATAAATTCATTTTTGCAAATTTTTCCCCCCTGATTATGTTTCTTGTTTGGATGCCCATTGAAGGTTGAGGTCTGAGGTCCAGACTCTCAACTACTGGTCCTTTAACTAGCTATTCTGAAGTGAAATGAGATTCTTTACAGGACCACATTTACAAATTTTAATATGAAGGTTTTTTCTATTAGCCTAATTTATACCACTTCCAAAGAATAAATAAACCTTTACAGAAAATCAAAGAAACTACTCATGCCAATATTTATTAAGAAGAAATGTGACACTATTTGCCCTTCTGTCATAACAGTGTGATGAAAGATTATATAAAAGAACAGGTACTCACTTAGAAAATTTATGTAGCAAGTAGGGATTACATGCATGAAGGTTTTTAAATGTTATATTTTAATAAATGAATTCTAATATTTCATTATTCAACACCTTAAAATATATCACACAGAAAAACTTATTTTCCAGACAAAATCAGATTTCCTTGTAATTTCACAAGCAGCATTTAAAGACCTTATATTTACATATGTATTTTCCCCTGAATTTAAATACTGAAATTAATTCTAGCCAGCATTTACTTTCTCTGTCCATGTCTGAATTTAAGAAGTATTTCTGCCAGGAAATGAGTAAATATTGCAGAGAAAACTAATTTTTTTCTGAAGATTAGAATGAATTAAAGCCAGTCCTCTCAAGGCTTTTGTATTATGGTTGATTGTGAACTTTAGCTAAAGCTGTTCCCATAATTGGCATATCTGTAGAATGCCTTTCCTCTCTGGTTTCCTGTATCTATTTACAGGTAAATTAACACTGTCATCTTTCCATTGCCCATAACATTTGCAAACACATACATTTTCATAATATGTGTAGTCATTAATGATGTTTCAAGTATCTGTTCCTCTATGACATTTCTTTCAAGTCTGAAGCCATTTAGAAATTATTGCGATGAAATAGGAATCAGACAAACAGAAAAACAATGACTGCATTCACCTCCTTTTCTTGATCCCAGGTTTGGAAACTTATATTGGAAATTTTTTAAATTTTTAAGTTTGTTTTGTGCTATGCATTGAACAACAATTATTTGAAGTTACTAGTTTAAATAACTGAGTGTTTTCAGTTGTGCTTTCATCTTACATCAGACTTTTTAATAGAGGTAAAGGTACACCCACAATGCTGATGGCATCAACAGTATTAAATCACTATGAGTAAAATACCTGCAGGTACATATTTATCAGGGAAAAGAAGGTGTTCTCAGTCTGCAGGGAAAACATCCTCAGGACTGTTAAATGTGACAATCATAGCATCTTCTGTGATAAAGCAAAACACTGACTAAATGCAGATCTCTGCTGGCTCCTTTCAGGGAGTCAAAGAACCACAGACACGAAAAGCAAAAGAAAAGAAAGTGAATCTGTTTATTCTTGATGCAATACAGCAAAAAGATTAGCCCAGCCAGCCAAGAGGAAGGGCAGATCTTGTACATGAGTTAATAAAGTTGGCTCTTTCTCTCTTAACAAGTATTTAGCAAAGAGTAGATAGTGATAGAATAGGGACGTAGAAATGAGATTTATCTTTAGCTGTCTCTACAGGGAGCTCTGAAAAGATAGCTTGAAATTGTTAGACTTTGAACTAGTACATATAATTATCAAGTAATAAAGATACCTGTTTGCCTCAAAGGTAGATAAAGTAAACACCAAGGAACTTAATAATTTCAATAATTCCTTTTGCAATTAAAATATGCTAACTGTAGTTCAGAGAATTTAGGACACAGTATTAGAACAGAATTGTATAAAATGCTAATTATCAAATGTTCATTCTGTAATCTAGATGTTCGTTTCAAGCATAGAAAAAGAGAGGAAGGAAATGGACATGTCTGGAAAGACAACACAGTCACTTCATCAGCCTCTGAGGACAGCAGCTGGAAATCACCATACCTAGCTAAATGTTGGAGTTTCCACAGAATGCACAGAAATCACAGGTGCCTATAAACCCAGCCTTTTTACTTTTTTTTTTAATTACCAAGGATATATGAAACAAACAAGTAATCTAAAAGGCCTTCATGTACTTCAGGTTAACTCTATGTACCCTCTTTGAAGCACAGGCACCAAAGGAAGGATGATTCTTGCCTCCTGAACAGCTGCTGTTAGCAGAACTCACAACTCAAGAAATGGGAAGACTGATCAAAGACACAAGATTAAGAGGAATGAATTCATGGCTCCCTTATTGCAGTAATAAAAAGCATTAAGCCACAGAACACTCTGTGTGAAAGCACTTGAAACCGAGTGAGCAAATAAGGAAGCAATATCTTAACCAGAAATTGGGATATTAGCTGCAAGCAGGAGAATTTAGTTCCCAGATTTTAATCCCAGAAGGTAATTATGCACTTAAAACATACACATATTGTCATTAGTTAAAACCATATCCAGAATTACTGATTTGAAAATTAGATATGCGTCTTTCCGATTTAGAGCACGGTGACAACACCAAGGCTGTGGGTCCCTTCCAACTCAGAATATTCTGTGAAATCTGTGAATCTTCAACCAATACCCTTATCAAAAGACCAGAAAACAACCAAGGAAAGTAAAAAGCTTGCTCAAAAAAGTACTACCTTTAGTGCAATCTGAAATAAATTAATGCTTCTGACTGCAACGAGTAAAAGCTAAACC
The DNA here is from genome assembly GCA_013397135.1 of Pachyramphus minor. Lineage (NCBI taxonomy): Eukaryota > Metazoa > Chordata > Aves > Passeriformes > Tyrannidae > Pachyramphus > Pachyramphus minor. The sequence continues at coordinate 69,532 of VYXB01006318.1, forward strand.
AGCCACCAAAAGTCAACTGTATTACTTTCAGATCAATACCCGAATAGACATGGGTATCCACATAATAAAGTAGGTATCAAGTTCCTACTAACAGTCTGGAGATTCTTTTCAACAGTAAGCAGGAGAGAATACCACATCAGTGACAAAACTGATACCGATGTTCATTCACTAAACACACATTTTTATATTTATACATAGATACACTGAAAGGTCCCAAAGATTAATAAAAGAAAACTTTACTTGGTTACACAAAATATGATTTCTGCACATTTCTCAGAACCCACAGCAACTTTATCAGTTTTTATAATCCATAACCACAATTTAGTAGTATTCCAAAATGGCTAGACTCTCATGTGGTGAGAGTCAGAATTCACAGCTACCAGAATGCTGCTGAACTCATGTCTAAGAAGGCTAACAAAATTACCAGCTTTGATAATTTATATTTAATGCACATGGCAACTCCTACATGCTTGGAGTTATTCTATTAGTGCTGAGATGATCCATTCCAACATACATGAGTCAGGGGGAGGGAGTGGCACAGTAATCTGACTATTAGAGCAACAAGAAAGGCTTTAAAATTTATATCCCAATTATACACTGAACCAACTTTCCTCCAGAAAACTAATCAAAAAGAAACTAAGAAAAAAACCCCAATAGTAAGAAGATAAACCCTTTGGTTTACTATTAAGCTATATCACAAGTCCAAAGCATCTTCTTCCAATGCCCAGTTTATGTCAAGCATCACTACAGGGGAAATATTTTGTTAATATAAGAGAAAAGGAAAAAAAAAACCAAACCAAAAAGAGACCTTGAATAAGACTTTACAGTAATACCATTATCATTGTATAAATATTTAGACAACGTTGTCCATAACTAAAAAGGATTAAAGTAACTGTCCAGCACTTTCAGTCATACAGTCATTCCTAATGAAGGCTGTAAGGTTACTTAGCCATAATTATTCCCCACTGCTGCTGTCACTCAAAAATATTACTGCTTATTGAAGAAAGAGAAGCATCTCTTCACCTAATTAAAGAAAACAACCAAATAATTATGCAACACTTAGAGCAAAACTGGTGAGGATAAGAATAGATTCTTGTTATTTGTAGACCCAGTCCACATAACAACAGTGACAATTCAACTGACAAAAAAAAAGCTTCAGGAATGGTTTTTTCTCACTACAAAACTAGATAATTTCACAGTGAAGGTGCTTTGCTGAGAATGTTTCATTATTTAAATAGTTTTCAAACATTGCCTATTTTTAGTAATTTCTAATGGCTGATATTGAATGAGCAGAAAGTAAGTTCCCACACTTCTCAGAAGTTTGCATGAGACTGATATACTTTTTGTCTTCAAGGGGCATCAGTTTCTTCCCTGCCACTTCCAACTTACTTAAAGGTCACCTGTTCCTTCTAAAAATAACTGCAGATGAGAACAATTCTAAAAATCCCCTTTCAGCTTCTGGTCAGGATTGCTGAAACTGTACTGAAAATATGACACTGGGCACCCCTGGACAGGAGGCAAGTACAAAGAGCCTTAAGCCTGGGGAAATGGCTCCACAGAGTGAGTTCCTTGGCATGAAAGCACTTTTAACCAGAGACTTCATTTCGGGAAGCCTTGACATTTCCTCCAAGACAAAGTCACTCCAATATAAAAAACATGAGGAGCTCTGCCAGGGCTTCCTAATGGAGAATCCCTTAGGTACTACTGTCAGAATTTCCTGCTGCTTAGTGTCACTTTGGAGAGACCCCAACTTGATAGTTGGACTCTTTAATCAGCCACGCTCAGCAGAGCAACTTTTGCACCTCTGCTTTTCTAACCGCCCCCCAGGCTTTTTTGAGGGGGAAAGAGGCAAGTAGCAAAGGCAACTTCTGCTAAAGCATTCTCCCCTTCAGCCTGTTACCCTGAAGACCTCACTCAACAAGATCTACCTCTGTGTTGAACGCATCCAGGTGCTCAGGAGACTGAAGACTGCAAGAATCCACAATGAACAAATCCCAAGATTTAAAAGACTCAAAAAATCATAAAGCCGAGTAAAAAAAACAGGTAAAGTTTCAAGGTCATCTACAGTCCATTCTTCCATTATAAGGAAGGATCAATTATACACAAGTCATTACTAGCAAATCAGTTAACCTGTCCTTAAAAACATCCACAGATGTCTTAAGAAGTCTGGCAAACTCCCAAAGAAAGTTGTTGCAGTGTTTCACAAAAACTACAGGTCATCTGCATACTTGAGAACAAGCATCTTTCGCTATACCTGGAAATAAATATTAATGTCATAAATAAAAAAATACTGTGCAAACACAGGACAAGAGAAGGGGGGGGGCAGTTCTCTCAACAAAAATAGCTTGTCTAGGGAAACAATCTAACCCTCGGAGAACTGTACCTTGGTTTTTTGCCTGTCTCAAAGCTTCAATCACACAAGCTCCGGCAAATTTAGCTTGAGCTATCAGTGGTGTCTGCTGATGCACTGAGCTGACAGTAAACAATGTCTACTACCTGGGAGGCAAATTCCAATGGTTATAAATATTGTACACACACGCAAATGAAATTCTTAACCGGTAATGCTACTGGATTATTCACTTATATCTTCCTATTGAATAGAGAAAAGAAAATGTAAATTTCACTTAAAAAGCTAAATCTTTACAAATGTTCTGAAAAATTCAAGCTAGTTACTACCAGAAAACATATAAAGTAAACACTATATTCAGTATTCAGTATGTTTTACATTATCTTCTTTGGCTGGATGCATACTACATTTGCCACATTTCTGTGTTAAAGAAAGCCTCACACTTCTTTCAGTATTAAAATAGGCTCTCTTGAGATGCTATACAAATTAAGCACAACGTAACCACTTGTTCCAGTATGCTACAGGAGATTTCCTCATGCATTAAAGGAACATATATATAAAATAGGACAACCAGAAAGTGACACTACAAAAATATAAAGAAAATGGAAGGACTTCATTGTACAACTCTGAAGGGCTGCCGAATTTCAAAGAATTCAGGAGGCAAAGGAGGGAACACAGATAGTACTGATTTATGTTATTCTCATTATTAACGACTTAATTAAGCTTCCTGGAGTTTGTTCAGGGAAATGAGGACAGTTAATTTTAACTATTCAGTAAATTCCACAGATCAGCTGAAAAGTCTTGTGAGGCATGGATTAAAGATCTTTCACCTGGCATCCCTAACTGCATGGGCTAGGTGCTTCAAAACATCACATGCTAAATCTATATAGGTATGGACCACTCTACAAATCCTGCTAGGATAATTCTAAAGTGTTCAAGGCATTAAATTTGGATAAAATTAATCCAAAAAAGGCCAAATTATTTGTGTGGGCTCTCCTAGTAGAGCACATAGAACAAAGGGTAAAGAAGTGATGATGAAAATTACTATGGTTTTCTTTTTGTGCTTTTATTATTTTTACAGCAGTATCATGTTGAGACTCTATTTAGTGCTAGATGCTGAACTACATTAGTCCTGCCCTGAAGATCTCATTTAGTTTTAGAGGTCAAATCTCTAATAACTGTGGAATCCTGACCTACTGGCACCCGACTCACTTAATACTAGAGATCAGAAGGAGGAAATGCTGATTATGCAACATGGTTGTTTTTTCATTTGTTTCTAATTAAGGAAAAATGCCATTTCCTTTTTTTGAATAAAACAAATTATTTTCCTCTTAGAATGACAGGGATATACATTTAAACAAAATTGTTCTGTCAAATATATCATTCTAATGTTACTATTCTGGCTGATCTGTGATTCAGGTCTGACCAGCTATTTGTTCCATTTTACTATTTTGGGCTTTCAACAGAAGAGCTGGAAAAAGTACACATTTGCATAATTCTACATTACCAGTGTTTCTACATTAACAGCAAGTACTATACAGCTCATACTTTTAGTGCATAGCACTTAAGACATATAATTTTGTACTTTTCCATGCCATTTTTTCTTTTCCAACTTTCATTTTATATACAATTACATTTTAAAACCTGTTTTAAATGCTTAGTTTTATCAAACTATTAATGCTTATGTTTCAATATTTATGGAATGCATTAATAATTCAGAATACATTATTTAAAATTTCAGCATTAGAACAGGAATTGAAAATTCAACAGACCATTTTACATCAATTTCTTGTCCTAAATAAAAACATGAATATACCAGGCATATTGGAGACTTTGTGAAAGGAAGCCCGGGGGGGGGGGGGGGAAATACCCAAAACAAATAGTGGTAACAGATTTATGTAATACATAGTGAAACAGCAACTTGAGCCCATTTCCTCTTGTCCTATCACTTCTTAGCTGGGAGAAAAGATTGATCCCCACTCTGCTACAATCTCCTTCCAGGTAGTTGTAGAGAGCAATGCGGTCCCCTGGGGACTCTCCTCCTCTCCAGACTAAACACTCCCAGCTCCCTCAGCAGCTCCTCATGTGACTTACTCTCCAGACTCTTCACCAGCTTCATTGCTCTTCTCTGGACACACTTCAGCACCTCAATGTCTTCCTTATAGTGAGGGGCCCAAAACTGAATGCAGCATTCAAGGTGTGGCCTCAACCAGTGCCAAATACAGAGGAACAATCCTGCCAGTCACACTATTCCTGATGCAAGCCAGGATGCCATTGGCCTTCTTGGCCACCTGGGCACATTGCTAGCTCGTGTTCGGCCGCTGTTGACCAGCATCCCCAGGTCCTTTTCTGCCGGGCTGCTTTCCAGCCACTCTTCCCCAAGCCTGTAGTGCTGCATGAGGTTGTTGTGACCAAAGTGCACAACCTGGCACTTTGCCATGTTGAACCTCATACAACTGGCCTCAGCCCCTCAATCCAGCCTGTCCAGAACCCTCTGTAGAGTCTTTCTGCCCTCCAGATCAACACTCCCACCCAACTTGGTGTCATATGCAAACTGACTAGAGGGAACAATCGATCCCCTCGTCCAGATCATCAATAAAGATATTAAACAGAACTGGCCCCTGGGGAACACGGAAGTTACTTCCAGAAGTAATACTTCCAGAAAGTGGAAATTATGTAAAAACGAGGATGGCTGTCAAAAAGTCAGAAGGGGCTCCTAAAGCAATTGAATCATTCCAGGCAGAAGTAGAGACTACTGAAGGATATCATATCAAAGAAGCAGTGCCAGAGAACATAACTTACTAAAGCAAGTGCTAGTGGAGAGTAAAGTGTGATCAGCTGAATAAACTATATCATTAAGTAAATAATCAGAGGTTTGGTTTAAAAATGAAAGCAACTACAGAAGAAGCTTGGTGAAGAAGATTTGTGTAAAAACATACAAATTAACAGATCACCTTAGCTGCATGGTATCCTCCCAAGGGTTCTAATAAATAAAGAATGAAGTAGCCAAATAACTCCAACCTCTTTAGATACTAAACATCAGAGCTGACAAACACAGTTGCAAGTTTGAGAAACAAAAAAATTCTGAGGAATAGATTTGGGTAAGCATGAGATCTGATAATAGAAAGTATAATATAGGGCAGAATTAGTGAACATCTCACTGAATACAATCCATCAGCAAAGAGCCAACATAGCTTCTGTAAAGGCAAGTCTCACCTGACAGACCTGCTGAAGTTCTCTGTCAGGGTTACAACCTCAAGCACAAGGGTGATCCAGCTCATGCAGCCTGCTCACTTTTTATAAAAGGCTTTAAACAAAATTCTTCTCTAAAGGTTTTTCAGGAAAGCAAGCTGCTGAGATATAAAAGCAAAGGTTGTGGTATGCAAAAATAACGGATTAAAATAGGAACCAGAAGATCAGAGTTCAGACTCAGGTCTCACAATGTCACTTGCACAGGGCGTTATACTGGGAACTGTCCTGTTGTATTGGGTCTGGCTGAGCTGGAGTTCATTTCCCATTAGCAGCCCTCACAGTGCTGTGCTTCGCATTGGTAGCCAGAAGGTTGTTGATAACACACTCGTGTTTTGGCTACTGCTGAGCACAGCATCAGCACTGTAACATTCCTTCCTCAATCGAGGGCAAGATCCTGGGAGGGGACAAAAGTAGGCCAGCTGACCCAAACTGACCAAGGGGATATTCCAGACCATACGACGTCAGCTCAGAAATAAAAGCGAAGGCAAGGAGCAGGAAGGTGGGCATTCACTGTCTCCAATGGCTGCCTGCTGAGGAACCATTGCACGTGCTGAAGCCCTACTGCTCGGAGGTGGCCATCACTGCTCATGGGAAGCAGTGAATACGCCATGTTACCTTTTGCTTTGCTTCTGCTTTAATAAACTGCCTTATCCCAACCCATGGGTTGTTTTCCATCTTATTTTATCCCCTGTTCAGGTGGGAAGGGGCAGCTGGGTGGGCACCTGGCATCCAGCCACGGTCAACCCACCACACCTGTTAAACACATTCATAAGTAACATGGCAATGGAGAAAGAGAAAGGCATGGCAGTACATCAGTGAGGTGAGAAAATCTACTGATGGTACATACTACAAAGTAGTAAAAAGGAATGTCCAAAAGACCAGCAAAAATGCCTTATCAGGCTGAGTGATCAGGTAATAAAATGGTTGGTGAAATTCAATTTAGACTCATGTAAAACAATACACATATGGAAAACTAATCCCAGCTTCATATATAAAACAAGAGGTTCTGAGTAGACTAGTAACACTACAGAGCAGAAGAGCAGGGCTGTGCTAGGTAACTCCATGAATGCATCAGCTTGGTGCTTGGCCACACTAATAAAGTGAATTAGGAAATTCAAGGAGCGTTATGAAAATTAGGAAACATTAGGAAAGGAAAAGAGTAACAAACAGAAAAAAAGGAGACATTCTATATAATTCTATGAAATTATGCTTGTTCTATACTTTAAATATGACACAAAGCTTTTGCCTGTTCCTCTCAATAGAGGACACAGTAGAAGTGGAAAGGGTTCCAAGAGGGCAAGAGGGATCTATGGTATGAATTGTCCCTGTACATGGAATGCTAAAATGCATGGAATGCTTTTGTTTACAAAAAAATGTGAGTTTGGGAGCTCTTGTGACAGATCGACAAAATCTTTAGGGGAAACGTCTTACATAGAGATTAAGTACTCATGGTTTCTTTCAATAAAACAAACAAGTGGATAGCACAAAAAGGTAGGAGCCAGGTTCAAAGACAACGTGGTCGGATTTCAGACAATTTCCAACAGTGCAGGAGACACTGAATACAAGAATTTCACTTAAAGAAATCAAGCTAAAAACACACAAGCACTTGTGACAGTTCACTGCATGTACCTAAACAGACTAACCCCCAAGTGTCTACAAAACAGTCAAGCTCCAAATGCTCAGAAACTGAAAGAATATTAGGAAGTATCATATGGGCTAATCCTATTCTTACATTTCTCTAGACATCTGCTGGTGGCTACTGTTGAAGTAAGAATACTGAGCAAGACAGATCAAGTGCAGAACTTGGTTAGCTAATTGGGTGCAATTTTTTTCTGCAACCTAACAATCAATCGCATTACAAAGACTGTGCTAAGGGGGTACAATCGTATCTAATAACTTTACAGTAGTTCAAATACTTAAAAGATAATCACTGAAAGTGCATTCTGTTGTCCTTGAACTCATGCTCATGTGGAAGTTCCTATCTTTAGAAGTTCAAACCCTTCTTGCAACTCAGTCATTGAACCTATGAAAGCCAGGTATGATTAATCCTATAGTAAATAGTTTATCTATAATCCCCTATTTGAATAATCTTTTCTCTGGATTTTAGGTATTTTCCTGTGTTTACTGCTCTGTGTTGCTCAGCCAATACCATACAGCCAGACTTGGGCAAGAAAGTCCAATATGGCAAATCCTGTCATATGACTTTCCTTTAACCAAGTTCCATTTGATATCTACTGCAGGGCTATAAAAGATAAAACTTTAATGGAAAGCTACTTCAGAACCATACAACTTTGTATAATTAAATGCTCCTTCCAATTTCCAGCCTAAATGTATTCATGCCCACCCTTCCAGATATTTGTTCTTCAGCCAGGACCATCATTTATCTTAAGTAACTCTTCTTTCTTTGGTGTTTACCTTATGTTGTACTTGCATGGGGGAGGGAGTCACAGCTCCTTTAACTTTGTACATCAAACAAATCACTCTCCTAGTCCTTAGCTGCATGTATTAGTCATAATATATCATTCCTGAATACAAAATTTTACATTAGATCTTTCCAGTGCTTTGTAAAATGGCACTATTTTACTTCTAGCTATTTCAGAAATACTTCATCTGATATAGCCTAATAGCAAATTTGCCTTTACAGAATTCAGATTCATTTTTGCTTGGCAATTATTGTCTAGGTCAGCTAGAGCTTCTCCGTTTTTTTTATGCACTATTCAGTGGATAAATGTAAAAATGCTTCTTTTGGTATTTGCACTTTCTATCACATTTCACTCTAATCAATTCAGTCTTCCACCATTTCATGATGCTTTTCATTTTCTCATCTACAGATGAGAACATCAACAACTTCCCACTTTCTGTCTACTGATTAAGACTGGTATCTCCAAGAGACTTGCAGCAGCAGACAACGCAAGAAGAGACAGAAAAACACAGGCACAAATACTGGCATTAATATTGCCTGTTTAAGCAGATAGGTATTGGACAACAATATATATATATATACTGTTATAAGGAGGGTTTTGATGGACTATAATGAAGTAGTTTTACAGATATTAAGTAATGAATACCATTAACAGCAGCATGAAAAGCAGCACAGTTTCTGTATGACTGTGCAAGCTAATTGCACCTGGAAAGTTTTCTTTACATATGCACTGTCAATTCTGTAATATATTGTGTATTGAAAACCTTTTACAAGCTTTATTTCACTACTTCTGTTTCTTTTCCATTAAAGATACATTCATCAGGAATCAAAGATAAGGCTGCTTTCAGAATGTTTAAATGAATTTTTTATATAACTGCAAAATGGAATGTTTTATTCTCTATGTACAGAACTATCAAAAATAACATGCCTTAAGTAATCTCACCCAATTAACTGTACCAGTTTTAACTGCTCTTGTTAAAGTATATCCAAGTCAGATATCAGATACAAAAATAAGACTCTGCACTAAAGGACAGAGTATAAGGAAATAGCTGGCTGGCTCTAGAGATCAAACTCTCAGGCTCCATTAAGCACCTTAATTTTCTAGACACTGTATCCACAGGTACAGAAAATAAGTATTCCCAATGCTCAATATTCTGAGTAGAGGAGAGAGGTACAACTACCACGAATGGGCAAGATAAATGTGTTTCTGAAATTTTATCTCTTTTATGTACTTAGATACCCAAGCTGCACTTGAAGTAAGCATTTTCCACATTCGTTTTTTTCAGCCATATTATCTGTGTCCAAACAACTGGATTAATGGATGCTGTTGCCTGTATCTCACATAACAGCCACTGATGCACTATTGGGAAACACTGATTCACTAAACATTTACTCAGATCCACCCTTCTCACTTTCCAGAATCCTTAAGCACCAGGATACAGGCATTGGTAACCTACATGTTTCTGAAATCTGGCAAAGAAAGAAGAGCTGTGGTTTGGGCTTGACTTCCTACTGTCTACATGCATCAAAAGTGATTCCTAATTCCTCCTGGTCTGCATTCCTGCAGAATACAGCAGCAGGAATGGCCAGCCTTGGTTTCTAAACAGCCTTTGCTGGAAGTTGGATACCTAAGCGTGATGATGGCTCTACCTCCACACCTGAAATCAGCACAGTCTTCAAAATTTACGGAAGTTTTTACTAGAAACTTTACACACAAGTGGCACTTCATTAGATTTTTCAGTTATTCAGATCCCTCCCTTGACCTTGGAAATCTGAATTGCACGCAAACTCAAAGCTGGGGAGTATTTCAGAGTAGAATAGCTATATACATCCCTTCCTGTTCTTACTCTTTCCCGGTGCCATAGACGGAGTATGAGGTTTGTTTTCTCCGTTTTGGTTTGGCTCTGCACAGCTCTTACGCTGCACTTCACATACCACTATCAACAGGCAAAAGCAACTTTACATCATAAAGGAATTTTTAAAGTTTATGAAAACAAAGTAATGGAGGATAATAAAAACTGTTTCATTACAACTGTAGGGCATTCTCCAGTTGTTCAACACAGAATATATATAAGCATAGAGATGCAAGTGTACACACAAAAGAAAAACCAGCTGAAGGATATATTTGTTGTCAAAACACAGGAATATGCTTGTGAATTGAAACTATTAATATACAACATAGGTTTGAGAATCTCGTGGTTAATTTTCTGCCACCTGTACTTATCCAAAATTCAAGAGTTTCGTCTACATATGAACTATAAAAGAAAACCCAAAACAAAACCACACACCCAAAACAAGCAAACCCCAAACTATGATTCACTTTACTTCCTAAAGTACAGTTCTGTTAGTGGTTAAGTGTTTTTTACAGGTGAGTGCCAACACACTTTGTTGTTAGGAAGTAAACCCAGCTTCTATCATTCACTTTTATCACTCCATCTATTAACATAATTTCTTAGTGGTAGTAGTAAATTTGAAACAAAAAAAAACCAAACAAACCACCCAAGCAAGCGTAGATCAAGGCATAGGGAGAATATTTTTGATTTGTGACTTGCACAGGCAAACTCTGTGAAAATAAATCTGCCTTAATCCTCTTGCCTGAAAAAATCCAAAAGTTCTTTTCCAAGCACTTTAAAAATGCAGTTTCTCTTTAATAAGCATTAGCAGCGAAAGCAGCACTATGCAATGAACATTTTAACCAATCTGTCTTCAATATTCACCATATATCTACTAGATTCATGAAAAAGGAATAAAAATTCCCATCTGATAAGCTGTTTCTACAGATAAAAGTTAACATTTGTTTAGGAAATGATGCTACTCCTTCCACAAACATCCTGGGAGCCTTTTGCAGAGCAATTTTCCCAATAGTTCTGGCAAAGAAACGCCAGCTGACTCTGAGGAGGAAAGAAAAGGGACATTATGAAGATGATCTTCCCTAGCAGCAAGATCCAAAGGACACGCTTTGCAAAAGAACTCACATTTTAAGGCTACAAAAGCAGCATTTGGTCAGATCTTTGAACTGAATACACAGGATGATCTCATGTCTAACACAAGAAATGTTATCTTTATTATGATGAATTATCTTAAATTAAATTCATTTATTTTTATTTCAGACAAGTTCACAATCCTTAATCAAACCATTCAAAGAACCCTGGGCAACACAGGTATTTGAAAAGAGTTTTGCAGAAATTCTGCAATTTTTTTTTTCTACACAATCTAACAATTTTTTTCCAACACAAAGAATGTATCTCTCTTGGTTTTTCATGTTACTCTTCAACTTTACTCTGGTTGAAGGAGTACTTTCAGGATTAGGGACTCTCAATGGTATGTGTTCCTCTTACAATATCTTGAGTTCTTGAGACTTGTACACAGCCCAACACAGAGCTGAAGTTTAGACTGTGGTTTCCATTGCTAGTGGTGTACTCAACATTAAAAAAGAACAACCAACACCACAACAAAACATCTCAGGAAACAGTATCTTAAAACGTGAATTCTGAACATTGATACAGAAAGATCACTGTCACCCCACCTTAACTAGTTGATTATAGATAGACAGATGTACTAATAGAAAGAGATCCATGTTTAATTTTTCTTCTTCCATGCAAATACATCTAATTATAAAAGGCCATTTTACCCTTTCCTTGAGTGATGTTACCAAGGCAACCCTAAAAACCTGAGTTGTATTTACATAATCCTAAAAGCAAACAAATATTAAAATTTGTGAAGAAAATGAAACACTACCACGTCTAAACCTTCCTGAAATGAATAGGCTTTGGAAAAGTAATATTTCCTTTTCTTTAAGAGCCACTCCCATCAGTAGAAGGCTCCAGCATCATTCATACCCCAATTACTCACTTCTGTTACTGATACACATGCTTAGCTAAAACTTTTGAAATACACTACTATTTCCCAGCATAACTTGGAGGGCAGGCTAATGGATTGCTTCACAGCCTAGGTGCCAATTCTGCCATGCAAAATTTTGAAAAAGGCACAGACACCAGAACTGTAGTCATAAATATATATAGAATTCTTAGTGTGATTACTGTGATCATGCTAAGCAGCAAGATTAAGAGCACATAAAATGGCTACATCGTATTTTTTAAAAAGCCAAGTAAATATAGAAGGGTTTTTTTAAAAAAAATTCAAATGTCACAGCTAAATTAGCAGATATAAAACAGCTTTTAAAATTGTTAAAGAAAAGTCAATTAAAATAATAAGCTTGCCATAGAATATACGACACAAGGAATGAAAGAATGAAGGCTGTATGTACCTTTTTTGAAGTTGATATGTGATGCAGTTATTCAGTATTGCAATGCTGACCCTAAACTGGTCTAGAACAAGGTTATCAGCTCAATTCTATTAACATAAAATCACGACGAAAACCAGGAACCAAAAATCTCTAATGTACATTTTCTTAAAACCCACTCTATGAAATAAGATACATTTATCATGTCACCTAAAAATATGAGATATGCCTTCCAGCGAATAAGTGCTGAAGTTTGCTTTTGGCACCTTTGTAGATGATGAACTACCTTTTTATTCCTGGTCTCCTTTTAGCAAAGGAGAGCTGAAGACTTCAGGTACCTAATGCAGGTATTACTTAAATATAAAAGCAATTTATACAATGTGAGATCCCGATAGTCACATTAAAATAAAACCTCAGACTCTACTACAATGTCTGAAAAGAAGTCTCTCAATTAGAAATAAGATTCCTATCCTGTGGAAATCCCAATCCTACAAACCGATCCAAAAAGGAATGTTTTCGTAGTTCTACTCTGTCAAAATAATTTGTAGGAACGAGACCAAAAGTGAAGTGGATATAAATGTATTAAAGACAGAGGAAATTTTAAAAATAAGTAAAGCTGTTAACAATAGTCCTTATTTTGTACGTACAAGACATTAATGACAATGAGTTTTAGTTTGGTTTAAAAAAAATGGGGGTGGGAAAATTGTATTCAGGGGTCCAGAGCTCCTAGGGAATAGTAGTTCTCCCTCTCTATGTGATTTTACCTTCTACCTGAAGGATGAGTAGTTTGCAATTTTGCTGTATTTTATCACAATTATCCCAAGCCTCCATAGGAGGGTTTTTTGTTTGTTTTGTCTGTCTGTGGGGGATTTTTTGGGGGGGTGGGGGATAGGTGGTTTTTTTTTTATTTTTGGGGATTTTTTTCATTGTTTTCAGAGTTTTTGGTTTGCGGTTCTTTTGCTTCTTTTTTTGTTTATGGTTTGGGGTTCTTTTCCCAAAAAGAGATTTTTAATATCACTATTTGTTGTGCCGAACCTTTCTTTCCACTATATTAAGGTCTTTTACAGAAAAACCCTCACATGGTCTCAAAATATGCAGCTCAGGATCCTTTTTTGTTCCTCCCTCCACTAAAACACTGGGTGGGAGAGGAAGAGAAGGCAGTTGGAAAGGTGCTTGACAGACCATCCTCCCTTTACATCTCAGTGAGTCTGTACATTTCAGTACATAATACATAATGTTACTAAAGCACTTGAAGCAAGATCAAATGGAAGCATGCTGTCTTTTCCACAAGTGGTCCGAACCGCATCATGGATATTTCTTACAGGGAACAATGCTATCTTCCTCCTACTATGCATAGCTCTCAGCTGCTCATCTCTCCTTCTTTTTCCAGTCTTTGAGCACAGTAAATTGAAAATCAGAACTGAAAGAAAAGTCAAACCAACACACAAATAAAACACCTCTCTGTAAAGAAAGACAAAATCCATGTATTCATATGTTCAAATAATTATGCTTCTCTAAGGATTTTCAATCAACGAAAATTCCAGCCATTCACCTAGAATTAAATAATTAATTCAGGCTGAACAAGTATGGGTTTTAATTGTTTCGACTATTTTGTGAGTATAAAAATCAGAAACACAACTACTGCCTTTGGACTACGCAGAAGTTCAGCTTTTTCACAGCAGGTTACCTCTGCTTAAAAACCTTAAACCTTGTCAGTACAGGGGCAGCATAAAAATTCTGTTTCCACGTATTTGTACCTGTTTTGAAACACTGAGAAAACCCCCAGATTTGCATGTAAATTACATACAACTATGCACATTTTGCTGTGCTAAAGTATGTAAGTTCCACTCTTCCTGTAACTTCCAATTCTACTATTAAATATAAATGCAACTGAAGTGCTTTGTGCAACTCAAAACAATAGTTTCCTTGAACATGCAATTTTGGCCACTTCAAGTCTTCAGCTAATTTGCTGATTTTCAAAATAACTCAGAAAACACTGATTTAAAAATTAATTTAGTTTCCTGACTCCTCCATTATTATATTTAATGAAGATGAAAGTGAAACCACTTTTACTAGAGCATAAACTATGTGTTTCATGCACAGTTGGTAAGATTCCCTTCTCTATAGCCCCAGACGATGCCAAATCAGTATCTACAGATTTTACTCAATATTATTAGAAGGGAAAGAATGTATTTACAATCTCTTTAAACAACAGTTTGGGATGCGGGTTTTTAATTTTTCTTTTCATTTTTAGAGTTACATAAGCCATGGTTAGAATGAGAAGTTTCAGAAACAGCTTTCATGGGGACAGAAAATGAGAAGGAAAGAAGGGTATTATTTGTCATCTTATTTTCTCCCCCTTTTTTTTTTTTCCTTAGCTGAGTAACTGTTTCTCCTCTGCATTTCAATTCTGTTTTGGTAGCTTAGATCTGTGATTCTTCCTTCTCCCAGACACCAAAAAGTTACATGTTGCTGGGTGAAGAGAAGGCATTACCTCACCCTGGGTGCCAAAGGCATAGAAAAGAAGCTTAGGTCTGTGATCTGTTGTCAGAGCTTCTGCAGCCAACATTAGAACTAACAGAAAAGGTGAAGAGGAAAACAGGATCGTTTGTTTTTGAAGACTCCTGTTGCTTTCCTACTGGCAACACTTTCTGTGTATATACATGTAGAACTTAACTTTCTAAATCACTAGTGTTTTTCCCCCATGTTCTCTATCTACTTAAACTAGCCTGAAAACCATAAGATTAACAAATATTGTGCACAATGTTAACTGCACTTACCAAAGTTATTTAGGTGTTCATTTTTATTGTACTGAAGGATACTTTATGATATCTCTTTTGTTTGTGGAAATAAAAAGAGGAGTAACTATTAGTCTTTTAAAGTAATTATGGGGGTGGGGAGAGCAAGTCTTTAATTCACATAATCTGTCAGAATTCTACAAAATTTATATTTCAAATGTAGTTTAACAACTGTTACTGTCATTGCATAATATACAGAAAATAGAACTATTTGCTGCATTTAGAAGGACACGTGCTAATACACATTAGCTTTTCAAGATTTCAATCAAGCTGCTGTGAATAATTGTCTGAAACTAAAGGAGGCAAACTATAATTACCTGTAAATGTGAAAAACATGTTTTAAAGTCTTTTACTTCAAAACCATATATACTAATATGATACATTCATTACAGAAGAACAAGTAAATTTAGACCTATATGCAAATGCATGCATAACTACACACTAGGTCACTCAGTGAAGGAATTATAATTTCATTGGCTGCATAGTTTCATGCCAGCTTCTGAAAACATAGAATCATAAGATGCACACAAACCCGAAACCACCCACCATTCCAGAAGATGATGTGCCGCAACACGATTTTCAGTGTTACCTCATTCCCCTTCCTTCCCCCACCTCCCACCCATTTTCTAAGGGAGGAGAAAATACAGGACAGAACAGCGACGACAGTCTTCTGTGATAATTAGCATTAAAAACAAGCAAAAGGAGCCCATATGCTATAACTAGCAGAGGTCTGAAAAGCCATGAAAATGTATCATTATCTTATAGGACAGCCAATGTGACACCAGCTGAAGTGAAAGCTAGTTAGCAGCTAACATAAAGGGATTTGATTATTCAAGACAGTTCATTTACTGCAGTCATGAAAATGGATCAGCATAGAGGAAAACAATCCTTACCCCAACGACAACCTCTCCATGTCATTGCCAAGGAAAAGAGAGAGCAGTGGAACTTAGGTACTTTTGTTTTATAAACAGAAAACAGTTACTGATCTAGGAATTACTTCATGTTTGCTGACCACACACTTTTCACTGTTAGTTTGCAAGCACCCAGGTAAACCTGGGCTGCTTCTTAATGAGAAACATTTTCTTTTGCTGCAATGTCCCTATGTTATGACATCTGCAGATACAACGGACAAAGTCATTCCTTATGCATGTGCAGTGGCAAGAATCCTTAGCTGCAGAAATTCCAAACAGCAGGGGTAGAAGGTAGGTCACCACATGCATTATGACAGCCCCAAAAAGTACTGCAGCTACAGGAGGATAAGGTGCTTGGATCACTCCATCATACTGACCCCGTTCATGGCAATTAGCAAGAATCCTTACTCATTTTACATCACGTCTGATGAACACACAGATCTAAAATTCACAGGGAGACACAGAATCGCAGAGACACTTCTTTGGACGGACCTCCGGAGGTCATCTTGGCCAACCTCCCATTTAAATGACGACTATTACCAGCACTAAACCAGGGCAGCCTTGGCTATAATTCATCATGGTCTGGAAAGGATGAAGACTACAATCTCTCTGAGCAACCTTCCAGTGCTGCACTATTCTCCTAAAATGTTTCCAGAAGGTCTAAGAAAGTCCACATTTGCACATTTAAAAGCTCATTTCAGTAGAAAAACAAGTCAAAGAACTTTGGCCAATAAATCATAGAATCAATGTAGTTCCAAAGGACCACTGAAGTTCACCTAGACCAAGCCCTTTCCCAAAGCAGGGTCAGCTAGAGCAGTTGCTCCAAGCCTTGTCCAGTCATCTTTTGAGTATCTCACAATAGAAAGTCCACAGTGTCTTGACCACCTGCTCTCCAGTGTTTAACCACATTCACAGAGAGAAGTTTTTTCTTATGTTTAAATAGAATTTCCTGTGTTTCAGTTTGTGCCCACTGCCTCTTGCCATGTCACTGGGCACCACTCAGAAGAGCCTGGCTCTATCTTCTTTACTGCTTTCTATCAGGCATTTATACACTTTGATGAGATTCCTCTGAGCCTTCTCTCCCCTAGGCTAAACAATCCCAGCTTGCCAAGACAGTCCCCATGCTACAGATGCTCCAATTCCTTAAATCTTTTTGTGGCTTTTCATTCCAGTATGTCTATGTCTTTTTGAACACCTGAACTTTACTGTTACGCTCTTTATTCAAATGTTCAAACCATTAAAAAAGGCATCCAAACAATTACATAAGAAAAAAGTCCACCAAAATTTGTCACCCTCACACAGAGTTCAAATTTCCAGAAACAGACATTAGAATTAAAATTAACATCTTTTACTACAGTATTCAGAGACTTCTAATGGCATCACAATCCTAACCTAATGCTCACTGAATAACTATTGTTAATAGTGCACACACCAAGCAAGTGTAGTGCATGCTTTATAATTGCACAGAAAACCTTCAGTAATTTTTTTACATTCCTGAAAAGCAGTTACCATTAATTACCAGAGAAGCTAGGAAAGAGATCTACCTTTGGTAATTTCAAGTAAACTGAAGCTTTAAACTGAAACATTAGGAAAAAACAAATTACCTAAGCTCACAAAACATAAAAAATGTGTGCACTTTTATATTCTGTAAGCACAAAATTTTTCTTTATGAACTACACAATTTCACGTATTTGCTACAATAACAGCTTTGCAGCTCTGAATAACATCAACCATCGTATCTTCTGCTGGCTTAGAATTTATTACTTCAAGAATATAAATGCAAGTAGGCAGACAAATTCACTCTGTTTGCATCAGGGACATATATGCTATTCAAGCTCATAAACGAAGAAACTTAGCAATAAAGATTAACGATCCAATCCTGCAAGATTATGTAACCTTCAAATGTATTTCAATGTAAATCAAGATAAATCAATTCCTCACAAGTTTATTTTCTAAATATCACCACATGCACACAAACCCCTCACAAATCCCAATTCTCTGCCCTCACTGCAAGACTGCAGACTAGAAAACAAGATTCAACATTATTCTTGCCAATAATTTTCAACTCAGCAGACCTAGTATGGACCTTACTGACACCTGTCTTTCCCTCCCTCCATATGAGACATGCACATCCAGTCCTACAGAGGAGGAGTGGAGACCCTAGAAGATGGAAACAGACTGGATGCCTAACATATATTTTTGATGGTCCTGAGAAATTAATATGATTGCAAGCATACTACATAAATTGCTGTGGTGCAATTTCTGGTTGTTGCTTTCCCAAAAGACAAAAGCAGGAATCTGTTGGTGCTTCTGCTGTACTGCACATGTGCATAAGCAACAGTTCTGTCAGAAATGTACAGATCCTGTGTTTTAGAAGTGAGCATAGGACAAGAAGAGGCCTGTAATAAACATCCCCTATAGGTGAAGCTATATGGCTCAAATGGAAAACATGGAGAAAATCCTGTTCATGATAGGTTTTGAGAAAAACAGAGGTCCCGTACAGCTAAAGGAATTCAAATTAAAAACTGTATCTCACAGAAAGAGATCACTTCCAGTGATTTAATTTCTAATTTGTAGCCTACCTCACTTAAGGCTTCTGTCAGTAAACAAACTGTCCATTAAATGCCCACTTTTGACTGGTTACATTATCTTTGACCTTCGTTAGTGAAACACTGCAGTGACGCTCCCTGCATACTTTTCAGTCTTTTTTTTGCCATTGAAACTGTAGACTATAATAACAGCACCTGTTTCTGTCAAGAAGAAAGAACCAAACCACGCCACAAACACAACACAGTCAGAGCCCCTTCCCTCAATTACAACTAAACTAGGTTATAAAATTTCAGGTTTAGTATCAAAGAATCTTTTGAGATATATGATGTTTATGTCAGCACTATTCTGTAACCTACAATTTTGCAACTGTCTGGAATTAAATTCTGAATGAAAAAATGAAAAATAATAATTTTGAGATTAGGGCATAAGGAGTCTGGAGCGTAGGCTCTTCTTCCAAGCTTTTCACATTGTGTTAATTTTAAGCAGTCCATAAAGACTCTCCATTCCTTTGGCTTTTGCATGTAAAAGAAAACATATACTTCCCATGTTTCTCACATGTTTTACTAAACCCAGTTAAGCCTTGAAGTACATAAATTCCTTTAAACAAAAGATGCTGCATAAACAGAATTCTTGGAAGACCAAACTACAATACAAACTGCAGAAATGTTTCACAGTAAAGAAGAAAGCAAACAACCATGTTGTACTGTGTTTGACTTTTTCTTTATAAAATATTTGTGATATAAAAGTTAACATTTTCTATATCTTATTTCGAAAAGTACACATTTCCTTCTCTATGTTAGGATAAGAAATATTCTGCTCCTTTACACACACACAAAAAAACCCCCCTGCAACTCAACTTCCATAAATATCCAGTATCTCTCTGCAGCAGTCGCTTATGCATCAAAAGCCACCTTCATCAAAACGATGCTGCCCACACATATTGATTACTCATTTAAACCAGAAAGTGAAACTTTAAAATAAGGGTGAACACTATAGGAAAAGAAATTGAAACAAAAAAAGCCCACAGAGTTAGAGGTTAAAGTAAAAACTACATTTGTGGTCATAGCCTAAGAACTTCACTTCTTTTCCTAACCGACCCTCAAAGAAAATTAACTGCAGTCTGCATGCTGAGTACCAAAGATATTAGTGTACATCAGGTTTCCAACCAACAGGATTTTTCTTTCCAAAAGGTTTTGAGTTTTCCTGAAGAGTAATTCATGACAGCAACAGATTGGTGTTCACAAAACATTTGACTCAAAATCAGTCCATTTTCATGCTTTAAGCTTAAGAATTTCAAGTCATACATGCATGCATATCTCCCATTTGAGTGCCCAGCTCTCATGCACTGCAGCAGCTGCTTCTTTCATGCTCCAAGACCCCAAATTCAGATGCCATTGGTTGGCCTGATTAGCCCTACCAGCATTGCCTGCTGCTTAGCATCACAGAGCATAGGAGAGGTCATTAGACTGCAGTACAGAAAAAAAAAAAGAATTTTTACCCAATCTCCACCCTTCTCCACTGCATGAGCTTTGGTGGGGTTTTTTTTAGAGCTATACCAGTCCCTCAGACGATTTTCCTCGACTCATATATAAATACCCCCTGCTCAGCTCAGTCTGCTCCTCAGTCAACCTAAAGCAGTTTGGTTCTGTTTGCATGCACTTTAATGTTTACCTATATATCAAAGTATCTCTTATTTTTTCCTTTTTGTGTGTATTCATATACATATCTTACTGTTGAATCAATCTGAAAGTATTTCTGTCTTTAAATAGACTGTATGTTCCACGTTCCCAACCCCCAACCAGCAATTCATAGTGTCGTGGGTTACCAGCCCCCCCTGGGCTGAAATGGCCAGGCCCAGGTATATTTCCGGAGAAAAGGCCAATCAAAAGTTTTAGCAACGCTTCTGCTAATGACATATTTAAGAAAACGGAAGAGAAGGTGTGTGT
>VYXB01006318.1:99199-112798 GCA_013397135.1 Pachyramphus minor
AGTACCTCAGCTTTCTCCTCATCTTTGTTAACTATATTTCCCTCCAAGTCCAATAGAGAATGGAGGTTTTCCTTGCTCCTCCTTTTGTTATTAACGTATTTAAAGGACTTTTTATTATCCCTAACAGAATTGGCCAAATTAACTTCAAATTGCACTTTTGTTTCCCCCATTTTTTTTCTGCATAATCTAGCTATTTTCATAAATTCTTCATAAGTAGCCAGCCCTTTTCTCCACAGATAGAACACACTTTGCAAACATGGATTCATGGTATGACTGATTAGTCTGTGTTCTTGTTTCAGGCGAAGGAAAGGGGGCATTTTGTTGATGGCTTTTTAGCTACAAGCTTACACTTGCCTCTTAGACTGTGATTTGTTGTTGGTTTTTTTTTTCCTTCACCAGTAGTCTTCCATTTTCTTCCTAAAGATGTATCACACCAAGCTTGGGAAAAGAACTTTCAAATCTTCCCATACTATTCCCAGCCACAGTTCACCTACACTAGAAAGCTAAGTAGTTGTGTTAGCACATGAGGCCTTGGAACCAAATCTTGTCCTCTTGTGACGAAACTGCTTTATCCATAGTCTGCAACTGGAAAGAAAAGGAATATGACAAGGTTTAGATTCTGACTTTCCACTTCGAAATTTTCTAATAACTACCAATGAAAAGACCAAATAGACTGAGAAGCAAGCAAATACTAAGCTGCCTTTTTCAGGAAGAATAATGTATTCTCTGTAAGAAGCACAACTTTATTGAAAGACAGACAGGATTTCATTTGAACATGTGAACTGGGCTATAAGGGAAAAACAAATTGTGAATAAAGAGGTTATTTTGCACACCATCTTATCACGTTTCAAGAGTGTATTTTATCTTGCTGAATCTGGCTCATTACCAAAAAGCTGTAATGCTTTAAAAAATGGTTTCCTAAAACATCCACATAAATTATGGTATAATGGCAATTTAGCAATATCCAGAAATGAGACTATTAGTGTAGACAACAACACTCAAGACTTCCTCTAATTTGGTGGAAGAATTTTTAAGACTCAGTTGGGAACCTGAGCAAATTTCTTTCAGAACGTAACTGCCACACATGATCCTGAGACTGCTTGCTGCTCGTTTTTAATTTTCCTCTACTTTTCCAAATCCTATCTTTCACCTATTAAACTTCTTTTCTAGTTATTGGTTTCATCCAGTCTCAAGACCGGATGAAATGAAACAGTTTTCTTCCATTTTAGCACCCCAACCTTTAAATATTTGAAAAAGTGATAAGCCTCACAACTAGAATAAAAATGGAAGGAAATTCTTTATTACAATTTATAGCAATTAGGAAAAAATTCAAGCAACAACTTTAGTTTACAACTCACTAAAATGATTAAGCCTTCCACATACTCCCATTAAAGTGACCCACCAACGTAAGCAAGCATAGCTTGACATTAGCTGTAAGAGTTTGTAATGCATTTACTTGCCTAGCCTTGTGTATATCTACATATTAAAACAAGAACTGCATGTCATCATTCTACTTGATTATGCAGACAAGACTTACCTCTAGCACAAAAGAGAACAAAGCATTTTATTTACCACCTCACTTAACAAAGAATGAAAAGGTAAGAACTATAAACAGTAACTTCTTCCACAACTGAGGCTGTTGTCTCTTGCTCAAACTACATACTACCTTAGCAAGGAAAACACTGCCATTTTGTAGAAAAGAGAAGACAATGGTGTGATGGGGGGCGGAATCAAAAGACAAATTAAATGTTTATTTGTAGTGTTCATCTGACATAAAAACCAGACAAGTACAGTGTAATAAGCAACAACATCTATTAAGAAGAGTTTAAATTATTTTTAATTAGTTTTAATTATTTTTGCTTACGTTTTTTAATTATTTTTGCTTACATTTTTAATTATTTTTGCTTATTTTTATCTAAAAGCTCAAAAAGTAGAAATCAACATTTTGTCAATGTCTGCTAAAACACGCTGTCAACCTATGTCAGTTTTCACTGTTTGGAGTAGTGTTATTTTTAGAAGAATTATATTTAGGACTGATTTAAACTAACCTACTCACATTGCAGACTACTGCTTAATACTTCTGATAGTAGCTGTTGTCTTTCTTTTATGGTCAACTTCAAAAAACCCCATTAAGAAAACTACACTCCTGAGATCAGACAGTAGAGTTCTAGAAGTTGTTTAATGGCTGAGTGAATACAACTACTATTCCAAGCAGTAATGTGGATTGCAGAGGTCAGCAAGGGCTGAAGTGAAATGTTCTCTTCAATTAAGTTTCTAATAGCTGAAGTTCAAAATGTTCTGACAAGAGTAACTTATGAATTCCATGAAATATCCATTATATACATGTCACAACAGAACGTTAAAGTGACTGAAGGCTCTTCAGCTACCAAAAAGTAGCAGTCATACAACATCCACAGAGATCTCTTTCTCCATGATGGCAGCTGTCAATCTGAGAGGCTTCTAATGTTGCACTGAAGCACAGTGACCCCTTACAGATCAGACTCTCTCTAGGGCCATTTTGGGTAGGTATGACAGACCATGGATGGCAAAGCACTGAGGTGAGAAGGCATTAGATGGCATTTTCTAAGGGAAGCTCATCATTGCCCTTTAGGAAAGCAAAACTTTTAGGTATCTTCCTTTCTCCACTGAAGCAGACAGTGAACCTATTGCCTCTCTGCATTCCTCATTCTCAGCTGTGTCCTGTGGGTATGGACAGAGGTACAACTGAGCAGGAACAGTCAAACCAAGCTGGTGTTTCTCAAACTGTAGTAAACAGATTTTCAGCAGCTTCAAGGTTCGAAAACTACTAGTTTTAGAAAAAGTTCTATTTACACTCTTATTAGCCGCCTTCATAGCAGTGGAGGCTTGCAGCACACCACTAGATTCAGGAAGAAAAGCTTAAGGATATCACGCACTGAAAAGGGGGAAACAACACTGACAGGTGTTGAATTTTCTACTCAAAGTTCCTCCGTTGCCTGTAGAAATAGATCATCTTCATAAAATCAAGCTCCATTGCAATAAAAAAGCTCATACTAAACAGCACTTGCAGAGGTGCCATATTTAGAAGATTCAGAGGAAAATAGCACAACTTTAAATTTAACGTGTCCAGGAAAGAACATGATCTTTCTAAGACTGGAGTTTGGGTGAAGGAGAAAAGTTTGTAATTGCAAACGAAAAATGATTCCACAGTCTAACCATTCTCATTTCCCTATCAAACCATGATACGAAAATTATGGTCACCATAATTTTTATCTGTCCCCAAACAGCAATCAAGACTTCTAATATGCTAGAAAACAAATTCACAGTACCCAAAATGCATCTAACAACTTTGCTTCACTCAATACTGAAATAGCAGGAGAAGTGGAGGTGCATAAAAGAAAAGAAAGAAACACCACCAGTGTTTATTTTGAGGCATACTTATTTTTTCTAGTAAGTATGCTAAGAAAGAGACACCATGACTCCATTTTCACAGACCTAAGTGTGTCAGCTTGCATTTAAAATATACATTTTTCAGTACCGCATAAACAGTTTTACTTTCACGAAAAAGAAGGTTAAAAAAACCCAAACCAAAACATTCATGTGTTGTGTCAAGCAACTTTGCCTTACATACCATTTGGTCACATATGACCATACTATTAAAGCCTAGATCTAATAAAACATTTACAATATATCTGCCTGAACAGATGAAGACAGATATCTGTTCAGGTGTCTGGAAATGAACCAGCACTGCTTCAGCCCCATTATATGCCCACAGCAGTATGGACTGCCTTTCAGAGAAGTATCCTCTTTTAAGCTTCTAGACTACCAACATACAGTATGATACGAATCTAAAAAAATCTATGAATGACAGTAAAGACAAGTGAATTTTATATTCCATTCCTTTTCTAGTTTTCACCTGCCAGATTTAAACCTATAGGCAACCTTCTTTATTCACTGAAGATGAACACAGCTGCTTACATTCATTCAAAGAATGAAGCAGTTGCCCTTATTTTCTCTTAAAAAATGTGGCCAGGAGACAGGGTACCCATCTTTGATATTAGGTTTGTCCCCTACAAAGCAGAAACATCCTCCTTGGCTTTCTGGGAGTTCAAAGCGTATCTCCCACTTCCCGTGGGGGAGAATGCATATATTAAAAATACATTATAGACAAACACAAATTGGAAAACTATTCACCTTCTCTTTGCTGTTGTTCCACTAAGCACAAAACAATTCAAGATTCAGGAGAGCAGAAAAAGAGCAAACATTAGCGTATGACTCAGCAGTTAGGACACACAATACATCCTCCAGATCTTACAATTTTTTTTAAATAGATCTGCATGTCACTTATTAAATCTTATCTCCAAGGCTTGCATAATTCTCCCCAAAATTAACATATGCACAACAGTGAGACCACCATATACCAGTTACAAATTTTCATTAAGTTAGGGAAAAAACCCCACACCAATCCGAACAACAATATTACTACAATAACAATCAAATGTTTCATTGTCTGTTTTAAGTATTCTAAAATGTCTGCATTTTCCAAAGGGCTCTAACTCTGTGCATTTTCTTTCCGTAAGACTCCAGATATTTCAACATTCCAAAAGTCATACAAAATATATATTTTTCTGAAGTGTTTCTTTTGAATCAAAGTACTGTTCCCACGTAGAGGTGAATCAGGTTTCTCCACAATCCTTTCTACAACAATGTCCAGAGGGTTGCTCTTTCAACATGAAATCAAAACCACCTATCATTTTGTCTGCAACTCCAGCTTAGAGTACTCTAAAAATAAAGCCAACAGATGTGTATTGGGATCTAAATGAACATTAATGTCTTGAAAATTAATAAACTGCTAACCTGCAAAATGGTATATATGCTAGCTGCAAGTGAAAAACAAAACAAAACATATGAGAAGCCTCATGTCGCAAGTTAGACTTTTGAGGAAGGTGGGAAATCAAGGTTAAAATCTTACAGTGCACATGTGAAAGTCTTGCAACACAAGCTTGTGAATTTATGAAAAAGGAGACATAACACAGGTAGAGAAGAATCTGTCCTTAGAAGTCTTTCTCAGCCTTCTAGGAGGTTACCATTGAGCAGAGTCCTTAGCTCTCTCTAGCAAACATGCATCAAAAGAAAAACTGACCAAAAACATCAACATCCAACATGTTTTATGGTTGTATCGTATAGTTCTTAACATTTTCTTTTCCAACGGTCTGTATTTTAAAACCATACCTTTATCTCTTTGCTTAATAAAGTTTACCTTTTTTTCTAAAAAGATTCTTTCTGTAATGATGCAGAAGGTTTCAAAGCAAAAATTACTATTAATAAAGAAGCTCATTATAATCAAGAATGGACTAGAATATCTACAATCAGCATATCGTTCGGGATCCCAAAAACCTGAAACACTTGCTTCTTACCACATTCAGGCTCAAAAATCAGCTTTGGTAGCCAGTGCTCCATATGCAAGCACTGAGTTAGGGGAAAGCACTTACATTTCTGAAAATATTCAGACACAGAAGATGACCCATTTAGATTGTTTCTATACACAAACAGCTTTGCTTTTCAGCGCATTCCCAGGAACAATGAAAGACAGAATTAAGGGCCGGTTTTCAGGGCAAGAGTCTGAAAGCATTCAAAGTAACAAGGATTTTTCTCTATCAGTAAGTTATTCTACATGAAACTTCTTATCAAGTATTTCTTTAGGACAACACTAATCATTAAGTGGCTATTTCCTATGGGAACTCTCTAACATCTAGGCAGAGAGTGTGGTGAGTTGCTGTCAGAAGTTCAGAATTAAGAAAAACTTACAGTCACAAAAGTACATACATTTATCAAAATGTCCCATCATTGGGCCACACTGATCCACCACAAAAACCTCAGCCCAAGTATTACATGCTATGCTATGCTGTATTAAGCAAATCATCAGACACTAAAAGGAACGGTCCACAGGTTTCAAGAGAATAATTTTTTCACAACACTGATCAGATCTCTAATGAATAAGCAAATAGTAAACCTGCGAGGAACCTATAGTTTACTAGAAGACTACCTATAAATACATTAGGGCTTTAAGAATCTATCAAATACGACAGATCTTAAGAATCAATCCCATCTACCTCAATTGCAATAGTGAGTTTGGTATATAAGGCATAAGGTAAGAACTGAGAAGAAATAAGAGTTCGTTTTCACCTTTGATGTAATATCACTACTATAATTTTTTGTAATGAATACTACCAGTACTCGTAAAGATTTGAGCCATGAAGCCTAACTCTGAACCTTCCTGAAGATCAGAGAGATGACTGTGTAGGAGGAATACAAACCTGTCCAGAGTTTAAAGACAGTATACTTCTCATCGGGAAGAAAATACTGTATTTACCATCAGAGTAGCCACAAGTATGGAATAGAAGACCAATGTGGACTTCCATTAGTCTCATAGTATGAACAAAAATCTTTCTTCTTGATAATAAATTTTTTTCATTTTTTAGACAAAGAAATAAAATCTTCTTTATAGTTAGGAGTAGGTAATCCCTAATATCTGATTTCCATTACTGGACATCATAGCTAGTAGACAATATATTCTTTTTGGACTGAATTGTATAGAACCTCTTCCTGTACCACGCAACTTCCTGAAGGCAGATTTGCTTGAAGTTCACTCCCATGCGAAACAAAAACTGTTAACTCCTTTGTAACTGAGGTTTGGTTTGGTTTAACAGACCCCTCATGCTAGCCAGAGCCACAGAATGCACTCTGTTGTCTTGCCTGCAGACACAGACAGCATTGTTTCAAGTGAGTAGCCACATCCGAAGCTTCCGTAGTGCAACAGTCTTGAATCTTCATGACTATGGAGTAACATGAGTTCATTCTGCATATGACTGATATGCATATGTATCCTGCCATATAATGCCATTCTTCAGCTGCAGTGTAGATCCCTGCAACACCAAACACGTGTTGTATCAGTGCTGATGTGTTTTCACAAGACCAAATTCAGACTAAACTGCAATTCCAGAAACTTTCATTACCACCTCTATAGCACTGAACACCACCTATTGCTTCTCCTAAATTAATAAGAAGATGATTTTTCCTCCTGCTGTGAAGATCATCTAATCATAGAACATTTGAGGATGCCCAGAGCAATATCAACCAGAGCAGGTTGCTCCGATTATTAAAATGTAACAAATATCACTGTCTTGTATTACCACCAGAGGCTAATATTGGCCAGATTGGGTCAATGGGGGCACAGAAGTGAAATTTGTCCCCCCCACAAATTACACCGTTTTTTTAAAGGCCTTGTTCCTGAAGAGAGGCTTCCAAAGAAACAGCATCTGTAACAAACTCAACTTGTATTTTTAGCTGTGTTCTCAAGCCTACTAAGTTTCACAACTGCACTGGAATCACAATTGGAAAAGGCTGACAATCACAGCCATCTCCTTTAATATTAACAAAAGGCAGAACGAGCGGAGAGTTAAAAGACCTCTATAAGCATTTCTGCACATACATTCAGTGGCTAGTGGCTGAACAAGATTTAACAAGTTAAGCATTTCCTTTTTTTACAGGAAAGCTGACTCTGCACGCCACTTTTACAAGGGTTGGTTGAACTACTTAAGTTCACACATATTATCAAGTTATACATAACTTGTGATTTTTTTTTTCCAGTACTTAAAGGCCAGTGTCGAAATCACTACAGAAGGTGCTGGTTTTGTCTTATAAGACTCTTTTGCAGAAAACTGCTTGACTGGTACAGCTGATCCGTCAGACAATCTCTGTGAACCCACATCACCATTCTGAATGTGCCTGGAAGATAAAAGATCCTCAAACCATGAACAGTGTCATGTTGTAGAAATGTATCTGACAACTTTGATTTTGGCTCCTCCATAGCCATTATGTCAGAATTGACAACTGGGTGCTGCTGGACCAGCTGCTTCAATATAATATTTAGCATAAATATGACCAGTAAAGTACCTTAGTGTTAAACACTCTTCCAGTTTTCTATAACCTATGCATCTATTATGCAGGGTAGATAGTAGTGAAAAGGGTTAGTCTGAAAGATGACTCCACCTCCAGAAAGGACCCTCATAAGCTTGCTGGACTAGCCTAATTCAGCTTTCCTTCATACATCAATTTACATTCATGATTTGTGTTTAAACTTGCCATCCCCGTGCTACAAGCCATTTCCATATTCAATCTATTGACATAAGAGTTTCTCTCATTATCCCTCTCTTTTGGACTGCTTCACTTTGTGTAAAACAGTTCATTATACCAAACAGCCAGAAAATTACTCCAAAGCCCAGAAATTACAACACTTATTTCAGCTACAGAAAACTGAGAATACCTAACTGCAACGAATATTAATTTATTTGAGCAGTCATCTCTGATGAGAAAGAACAAAGTTCAAATTACTGGTTTGAAGCAAATAAAGTAAGGACTTCAGGCTGGTTCAGTGTATTCAAGAGAATTAGTCTCAGTGAATGACAGACAGACATATAGATACATACATACATATACGGAAAGAAATACATGTATGTTCAGGGGAAGGAGTCTCAATTCCCCTCTTCTCACAAAAAATGTATGGCTTCCATAAGTGGCCTTTTACTGATTGCAGTTTCTTTGCTTTTACACCTGCTATTGGAGAGCATAAATTCACAAGCATTTTATAGTTTTCCACTCCTCACTTTTTTGATCTGTCTTGCATTTCATTGGGTAAATAATTCCAATCTTTTCATTCCCTTGAAAAACTTTGCCATATCCATTGTATCAAACTCTCTACAACACTGTGATTTATCTCTTTTAAACTAACAGTTAATAACACACTTTGAATAACAGATAAGAACTAATGAATTTGTACACAATGGTACTTCCTTCTGGGTTTTTTCCCCATGTTTGATTACAGACATAAATTAGCTAACGTTATCTTAGCAAACGGTAATAATGCTTAATTTTTTTTGTTATATTAATACTTTTAATTTAGGAACTCCTAAGACATATAAATGGTATCTTATTTTCTGCTTCCAAAACACATTGTTTTGCGTATACCAAGAAGGGGTTTTACCTGTCACCCTGCTGTCCTTCCGCAGAGCTTCCTTAGACTTGTCAAGTGACTTTTCCAGTATTTCTGAATTTGATTAAATGGTTTTGAATCCTCAGTAAATAAATCCATTTCATAAATCAAATTCTACAAATGATTAATACTAAATACTGAACAACTCCTGATTTTAAGATAAAACATCAAGCCTCCTATAATTTAACATGTCTGTTATTTCTTCTCAGATCTTTGTGATCCATGAAAGTAGTTTACCTTTCACATCATGGCTTCTTTATTTAATAGCTTGGTTTGAGGAACCTTTGATTATACCCTTGAAAAGTATATTCAAATCTGAATTATATTCAATTTTAATCTGCTACGCTATCACTGCAGTCAAAACCCTGAGCAGATTAGTGAGGCACAATTGTAGTTACTACTGCTTCTACAGTGACATCAGTAATATTAGTTAGTACTACTGAGTCTACCATCAGTCTTTGCTGTCATCACATACTTCTATCTACAGGCAGTTGTGATTGAAAAGGATGAGAATTACAGGCACACGTTTTTTCTTTAAGAGCACCCAATCAGTTTTAGACCTGTTCCCTATGCAAGATTTATGAGATCACTTGAAGCGTATTTGTTGGCAAAAATCCTTCAGTACCTTAAAATCTATTGACCACTTTTCTACCAAACTGGCCTCGAGTACATTGGGGTTCTCCAAATTTGTGAGAACAAGACCCAAATAAAGAAAAAACATCCTATTACTACTCACAGAAAATGAATACAGCTTACCACAGAGCGAGAAGAAAGGGGAAAAGACCGTACAAGTGCCCTAGCTATAATAAAAATACTTCAACAGAATTTAATGACTTCTACTGTATGCCAAAAAACCCACACCTGGCTTTAGAATAGATTCCTGTTTTTTAACAAGTTTCATTGGTCATACTCTTAGGGCCTTTATGATAATTTACTTCTGACAGCAAGCTCCATGCAGAAGACTACATCTGTGTTGCAACCATAGCATCTAACTAAAAAGTCAACCAACAGAAAGGTATAAACTCGTTGAAAGCCATTCATTATTTCTGCTCTTTTTAAGTGCTTTGTTAAAATGTAACTATATTTGTTATTCTATAGTCCTTTGTGTGTATAATGTACTTTATCACACCAACAAACTAGCATAAGTAAGCTATTTATTTAGCTTCCCACTCCCCCAAAAATATAGGCACACAATATATTTTCAAAAACATATATACTTTTGATGGCATTTTCTGTTCTTTACCTGATAAAAAAAAATTTAGAGAATTAAGAAACCCAATATTATAGATATGATAATTTACAATTATGATAATTACGTTTATATTCCTGGAAGTCTATAATTAGTTTTGCTGCCTGTCCGACCCATCATTTGTTCAGCTTGTGTTATAAGATACAGTTCACAGCACTGCCTAAGCACTTGAGTAGTTTGAAGAGGCTGCACAGCTTCCATCCTCTAGGGAAGAGGTGTTTCTGCAAAAAAAATTACTTTGTCTGCAGTCATTTGAAATAAGTACCACAGTCTGACTTGCTTCAGTCTTATCCTGTATCGTTCTTTCTGTGAAACCACACCTTGTAAACATGAAATATATAGCCTGTAATCTGTGTCAGACGACCTCAAGATCCCTCCCAAAAAACCTAAAGAGACTGATTCACAGATGTACTGGAACACAGAACTCTTATTGCAATCTGGCGCCTTCGTATCTTTCAGAATCCGGGACATAGTCCAAAAAAACAAAAACTGGAAAAGAGGTACTATCACCCTTACAGCAGTCAGAGGCTCCAAGGCGGTAGAAAAAGCGGAACAGGAGTTATAAAAGGTGCTTCACTCTCCAAAGCAGCTAAACTAGAGTACATTCAGCTGCATCAGACACACAGGCAAGGTGGTTATAAAAAGGCCCAATCCAAATGCAGTAACAGTAACCTGATAAGACTTCCGTCATACCTGTTCTTAGCAGCCAAAAGTATATGAACAAAGGAAAAAAAAAAACCAAACTCATTTTCTTTCAAACACTGTATTTCCCACAGAAAATAGACCCTCATATTTTAGTCCAATCCTCTGCCTGAGAAGTGTCATGCTTTTTTTTTTTTTTCACCCGTTCCTCCAAACTGCAGACTTACAGATCTTGGTGGATGAGAAGTGAGTGTATCTGCAAGTGGGTTGATAGCAATTTAAGACTGTAAAAAAACATATATAGAGAAAAAAATAGAATAAGCAGGATTATATGCATCATTTTCTGTGGGGAAGAAAATCCAAGGGAAAACACAGGGTGTGAGATAAAGCACCTCCACCCTGGAAAGCAACTGAAAAAAAGAGCTATGAAAGAGCAAGTAAAGGGAAAAGAATGTAGGATAAAATATATTAAAAGTAGAGGGAAACAGATTTCATTATCAACTACAGGGAAGAAAGAGACTGACGTGAAGGAAAATTTGTGAAATGTTGAGTTAAAATTTAATATATTTAAGCCCAGATGTTAAGGAAATCAATCTCATACAGGAAGTTTGGGGCAGGGACAGGTGTTGGTAGGTGTTCCTCCACTTGGAAACTGACTGGTTGAATACATCCAAATTTGACAGAGAAGTTGAATTCTCAAATACAACATTTTAAGCAAATGATAAATTCATGAAATCAAGATGCTCTAAGTGTCCAGGGGAACAGGCACGGTAATATTTGGTATAGCATTTACCATTGGGAGTAATAACATACAGGTGCCGAAAAGGTCCTCTTTATAGGCAAAAGTGCTGTACAAGGTCAGATGTTTTTATCTTCCCTTGGAAAATCAAAGCAGGAGAAGCAAAGTGACTGCAAGGAAAAACAGCACTGAAAAAGCTAGATGGAAAGCAAAGCCAAGTAACCCAAACCACCTTCTACCCACTACTTCAGTCTGCCTTCAGAACCAGCAGCATCAAAAACATAACATAATATATTTTGTGGAACCCGATTAAAAGAGAACATACAGCATACAGTAATCACACACACATACAGTAATCAATGAGCAGAACTTTTTAAAAAACCTTATGGTTTCTTCTACACCAATCAACCCCTTCTTGAAATCACAAATATGCAGCTAACAGTCAATGTTTTAACATATCTCCCCACAACTGATCAGCAGCAATTTCTCAGCTTTTTTGACAAAACCAGATTTCAGATAACCATGTCTATTATGCACCCACATTTTTAAAGTGTAGTCAAGTCAGTTTTTCAAACCCAAAAGTGACATCTTGACATCTGCGTGCTTGCTGAAAATTAATCTTTGCTACCATTTCAGCAACAAGAAACTTCAGTCAGTATTCTACTGAATGCTTTCTCATGTGTTTGCTTATATACTAGCCTGATGGTACCATAAATGCAACTAATTTAAACTGGTAAGTGAATTTCATAAGTTCTACAATGAAAGCATCTAGAATCCCAGATGATTATATTACTGGCAAGCAATCTAGAATGTCTGGACACAACACAGGTGAACAGACCGAAGCAAACTACCAAAGCTTTACGAATTAAAAATTTAAAATTTGAGGATAACAAAGCAGAATTAGGTTAATGATTTTCAACACAATTCTCCAGACAGAATATCACAGACTGGCTGCACAAATAGATCTCAAAATTTTTCACTTTTCAGGAAGCACACCTTTCAACTTCAGACAACACCCAGGATCTGCATGTGAAGAGAAAAAGGTACGCAGTCTTATGGAATCAGTTAACAATTACTGCCAATAAACAAACTGACTGCAGTGGAAGAACTGCTTTTGATATTAATAAGCAGTGATTCATGTGAAGTGTCACACAGCTTTCCTTACTTAGGGATCCACAGATTTAAGATGAAAAAGTCAGCTCATTGCCATATGAAATGCTCGTTAAATGTAGTATATTTCAGCTACTGGAGATGCAAACAAAAGGTCTCAGTGCTGAAATGTGAGACTTTTACCTAAAATCCTGATTCTAGCATACAAAGAACAGGCATGCCTGTGTTTAACAGAACAGATCTAAACGTAGCACCGTGCTCCACTCCACGCTATAAACACTTTCTACATGTCCTCTTCGTTTACTTTATCTTAAAAAAAAAAAAAAAAATCCAAGTGATATCTTCTCAAGCTAAGGAAACAGATGCTTCAAACCTTAACTGCTGAAAACGGTGGAAAAATCAAACTAGAGCATTTAATCAGATTAAATGCCGCTGTATCACAATTAGATGTCACTGTGTGCTCACTTTAATTCTGAAAGCACATGCAGCTCCAAAGGAAGTCACGGCAGTGTACCGCTCCAGGTGCAAGCGCGTGCAATGCACGCACCTGGCGATACATCCAGCCCTCGGTCAGCGCTCTGTACTTCCCATTCATCCTGTCCGCGGGCGCGGCGGGCGCGCTAGGAAGGCGTTCTGAAGAGGGCTGGGAGAAGTTGGAACCTACGTGCTTCTCCTCGCTCCCGGCTATCCCCCGCGATCTCCGAGCGCGCCTAACAATGGTAGCAGTGTTCCAGCGGGCAGCTCTGCCCCGGGATCGGATCGAATCCCGCTCCGCTCCGACCGGCGAGCCCGCCGCCCGCCCGCACCCCTGCCCCGCCAGCCCCGGTG
>VYXB01006318.1:113179-206489 GCA_013397135.1 Pachyramphus minor
CGTCCCGCAGCCCCGGGGATGGGGAACGGGGGCTGGTCCCTCCCGCCCACCGAGGGCACCGCGAGAGGAGCAGGGCGCGGGGGCTGGGGGACACTTACTCGCCTGCCCTCGCCTCGCACCTTCACGCCGCTCAGCCTCAGCCCCTCCCTCCNTGTGCGCGCGCGGGGGGCGGGGCCTCGCCCGGCGCGCCGAGCCGGGAGGGGGGGAGCGCTGTTTACCCGGCGGCCGAACCCGGCCGCCCCCCCCCAACACCGCCCGATGCTCGGGCTGGTCCACGCGCCGCCGCCCCCCACCCCGCGGGCGGGCAGGTGGTACAGTCCGGCCCGCCGGGCTCCCTCTCCCCTGTCGGGGAGGCGGGGCCCCGTCCCTGTGACGCAACCGAAGCCGGGTGCCGGCGGCCAATCGGTGCTGGGGGGCGGGGCTCCCCGGGGCACGGAGCGGGGCCGGGGCGGTGGGAGTCCTGTGTTGCCGGGCTCCTCGCCCCGTCGGGCTATGCTGGACAGGTGGCGAAAACCCTTTGTGTGCGGGAGCTCACAAGGCGGGAGCTCTCCCCAGACTATTGAATGTTTTCCCTTGCCGCCACGCAAAGCGCAGTCGAGCGCTAGGGGGGAAGCCCTGAAGGGCGGCACCGCGTTGCATGCTGGAGTTTGTAGTCCCGCCCGGGAGTCCTGAAAGGTTAAGCACCGTCAGCAACCAAGGGAGATGATCCCCCTTCAAACGCCTGTATATCCCATAACGAACCATAAATTATCTTTTAGAGTGTGTTTTCCGTTTTAACAACCCACATTTTTAATGCGCAGGCACAGTTCGTTCGTTCTGCGGGGGAAAGGATGAGGCGAGCCCTGCGGAGCTGCCAGGACCTGCCCGTCCCGTCATCCTCCGCGCCAAGATGTCGGCGGCGATCGCCGCGCTCGCCTCGTACGGCGGCTCCGACTCGGAGCCCGACTCGGAGCCCGAGGCCGAGGGCGGCTCCCAGCGCTCCGCTGCCGTGCTCGCCAGCCGCGACGCCGTGCTGCACCTCTGCCCGCCGCCCGCCGCGCCCCCGGCCTTGCCCGTCGATGCGGCCCCGGAAGTAGCCGTGAAGGTAGGCGTCCCTCTGGGCCCGGGGCGCCCACCCGCCCGGCGCTGAGTCCGCACCACCGGCCTCGGGACACTCCTGGGGACAGCACTGGGGCAGCCCCGAGCTGGGGAAGCGGGGCGGGAAGGGTGCGGTGCCGGCGGGGGTGCGGTACCGCCGCCTGGCCTTGCCCTACCCCGCGGTGTGGAGGGAGGGCGCGTGTCGGGAGCTCCGGCGGATCCAAGTCGTGGGGGTTAAACTTATTAAAGTGTGCTATCTCCATCTCAGAGCGTGCCTTGATTGCAGTTTCTTAGATACTCTTGTCTGCTGTTCCCTGAGTTTAAGATGTTTTCCTATGTGGTTTTCCTGGCTGGTGAGGTGAAGTCGATACTTGATAGGCTGAGGGCAACTGAATTCTTTTCTAAAAGGCAGCCTGAAATCTGGTCGGTGTTTCTGTTTTTCATTTCATTCTTGTTTGGCAAAACCTTAATTCTCCAGGTTCAGTAGCACGTTGACTCACTTTTTTGATTTCTGGAAAGGAGGGGATGATGCTGGGATTTTAGTACTGGCAAACTAATATCTGATCAAAAGCAGGCATCTCACCATGATGACTGTCACTGTGTTATTGTATTGCTCCCACAACACAATACAGAAAATTTTGAAAATTTTCTGAAAATTTTCCTGCTTTGTGACCCAGGGGTGGATGGAATCTTTCACTTTGTGGCCATTAGTTAATTCATACACTGCTGCAACTGATCATATTTGCGTGTATATGTTGTATTGTATATAGTGACTGTCTTTTTTTCATCTCTTAGAGTCTTGGAAATCTGACTTCTTAAATTGCAGCGTCTGGCATGCTGTCTTATACAGGCTTCAAAAGGAAAGCTAATTAACAGCTGTAATACCGCCTAAAAGTAAATGATTATAAGTGACAAGTAGCATTGGCTGTGCTTTTCACTGCTCTTAGGGCTATAGCAACGGGTTTTCCCTGTATCATGCCAGCAGAAAGGTTTATGTAGTTGCTCAGTGGCTGACATCAGGGAACTGATCTGAATTTTTAAAAAAAAAAACACAAGTCTGGTGGAGTTATTTGTCCTTGGATCCATTACTTGATCTTGTTTGCACAAATGCTGTGCCGGCACAGTTAAATCCCTGATGCCAGTGCAGAAACAAGCAGCTGGAAGAAAGAGTTGGGTGTCAGCAGCACATTCAGTCCAAAGCTGTTTGCTGGGCTGTGCCCTGGAAGGGGTGTCCACCAGCACATCTAGGACTGCCTCTGTCTCAGGCATAATGCTAACTAAGATAAAAAGGGAGTGAGGCTTCTGAGTATCAAAATATTTGATTTAAATGTTTATAATTTTTATTTGAGATCACAGATGAGGTGCATATAACTGAGAAGAGCAACAACTTCAAGCTGAGGCTTTCAGAACACAGCATATTGCAGCTTCTTTTAGCACCACAACCTTCTTTGAGGAGTAACAGATAATTTCTTTTTATGGTGATATTAGACTTTCTTTTTGGGGTCAAGAAGTAAGTGCAGGTCTCATAGACAACACATTCTCAACACCTTCCAGGTCTGAAAGTGATGACATCCCACCAGTCAGCAGAAGCTTGCCAGTCACCTCCTCAGGAATTGACCCTGATTCTTTAGAATTAGAAAGCCCTTACTGAACAAGTGTGAAATACATGATGTTTGAGTGTAAGTCACAAGTGTTCTTTAAGTACAGGCCTGGAAAAACTGCAAGCTGAGCAAGCTTGTGTGTGCAAGAAGTTTGCACTGTTACAAGGAGAGTCTGGTCCTCCTGTAAAATACCAGGAATCCCAACAAAACGGTTTCGCATATGCTTCTCTTGCTGGTTTATTTTTAATCTGTTGAAGGTAGTGGGGTGGTCATTTATTATTAAGAGTGTATGAATGGGTAGAAAGAATAAAAGCTGATAACAGCCATATCTTAATGTTGGAGCTTCACTGCAAATGCTGTTTGTCTTTATGTAATAAATTTGAAAATCTTTAGGATGAGATAATGTGTATTTGACAACCCAAGTGGTTGATGCAAGAATTGGTGAGTGACAAACTGCTTAAGCCTCCATGGCTCATGGGATGTGGTCTTAATTTACCACATTTTAATTTAATTGATAATTAAAACTAATTAAATATTATGCAAAGCAGCCTGCCCTTTTTAGCTGTCTGACTAATTAGTAATGAATTTACTTGGGGAGAATGGAACACTGTAGGTTTATTATCTGAAATGTCCAGAAACAAAAGAAAAAACCCCCAACATATAGACAACAAAATTCTCTGCTTGCATGAGATGAAACAGGAAAGGATAATCAACATTATACTCTTTCTAAGGAACAGAATTACCATCCAGTGTTGCAATACATGCTGCAGCTTGGGTTTTTTATTTAAGGCTTTACTTTGTTGCCTATTACAGGGATTTCGCCTCTGTAATTACAAAAATTTTGTTTTGTCTTGCATACATATTGTATGTCTTTCTGTATGTGTTGCATATAGAAAGAAACTTCTAGCAAGCTTGTTTTGGATGAATTTGTTTTATTATTGAACTCTTCTGTAGTCTATAATTCAAGTACTTTTCACAGAAAGTAACAGTATTTGTTTATGTCATTCAGGTAGGGGTTTTCTGAAGAAAAGCAAGACTGTGGCATGTTTAAGAAACCCGTTAAGAATGAAAGTTAATCTGATTTACTGCATCTGTAGTCTAAAATCCCTTCTGTTTTCTGTTCTGTTTCTTAAGTGGTGGAAGGGCCCTTATGGTAGGGCTAAAGGAGCATGCCTTTGAAGTAACTAGACATTCTGTGATCTCTGGGGAGTTATAATGAAGCACCTGCTTGTCTACACTTAGCATCGAAAGCTTCTTTCTGTCTCCAGATAGATTCCTTAGGCAATGCTGGTACTCCAGAGTACAGCCCTGAGTGCCATTCCCCTATAGTAGTGTGATGCTGTGTTGTAGAACAAAAGAGGCAAAAGGACAGCATTTCGGTATCAAAGAATTTTTTTACCTCATCAAATCATATCTGAACTGCAAATCAGCCTTATATTGCAAGTAGACTATCTATTTAAAAAAAAAGAAAAAAAACCCCAACAAAACAATACAACCAACACACTAAATAGTTTGGTGATTTGGCATCATCTACCTCTTTTTTGCCTCCTATCAGAAGTGATACTTGCATCTGTCTGGACAGACACTCAACTAACCAAACTTCTGTGGATCTATGGACGGAGCAATTTCTGCAAAGTTGTATAACCTGAATCTTTTCTGAGCTGAATTAGGTTCAATTTCAACCTTTGATCGTTCTTGATTTTTCTCCTTTGGACCCTTTTCAGTAGCACATGCCTTACGTGATATGTGGAACCCAATGTGGCTACTGTATTTCAGTGGGGTGCTTGTTACCAGTGTGAGGAAAGTAGAGACGTGACACATAGAACTGAAGTTTGAAGCTCCATTGTATTATTCTTTGAAGATAGCCATATTCAATAAAATATAACTTCCTAACACCTTCATTCTTCTCTCACAGGTTATATGTGGTGTGCCACCTTTAATGGTGTTACAGAATGCCATTAAGCCCATATTTACACAATTTCTGAGTGGCAGCAAACACAAGCTGCTTTTCTGCCAGTCCTACAGCTGAACTTACATCTTTCTCTGGAGGAACACTGTATCTGTTTAAGATAAGCTGTTAAGACAGCTCTTTGACTCCCCTTTTGATGATTCCTGTGCCTTTGAGGGTGGAAAGTGATCTAGGGTAATACTTAGCCCATCACTGAATTCATAGATGCCCTCCTCTTTCAGGCTAGCTACTGATCGTCTTCCATCCCATAGAGCCACTTGTGTCATACTTGGCACATAAGCTACAATGATGAATTGCTCACCTTAGGCTTTTAGATAAATAAAGATATTTGTGACCAAAGGAAAAGCTACAGCACTGTAGAGAGACGAGATCCCTTAGATACCTTATCTCAGTCACAGCTCTGCCAGGCTGCTGCTCCTGTGATCCCTTCCCTGTGAACTGTAGCCGTGGCAAATGCCTCTAGAACGCATGCAGTTAAGGCTGTTGCCAGCATAAAGGACAGCGTCCTAAGACCTGTGTTTATCTTTTTGGCTTTCTCGGTCTTAGAAAGATGAGTTCTGCTGAAATGGTCTTCTGGCAATTCGTGAAGTTGTACCTGGAGATCTACGCCATGTGCAGAGGTTGCTGATGAGTTCTTTTCTCTCATTAAAAAACCAGCCTAGAGCCAAAACACATCAGTGCAGGTAGCTTGGCAGTCTGGCAAATGGTTGATGGGCTAGGTTAATATTTTTAATGTTTCTGCTACCCATCAAAGTCTTGTAATGCCGTACAAAATAGCATTTGTCAGATGTTGACCAAAGGATTATTTGTCTGCTGCAATTTGAACTTCTGCCATAGACTAACGTGTCAGAATATGTTGTGTTAACACTTTATATTCCTATCAAGATTTCAGTTCTTTAAAATGACTGAGAAGTGGGGAGTTGGAACACATTCAAATTGTTATATAGTTTAAAGCAAAGTGGCATAATGAAAAGCTAACCATTATATGTTTCAGTAGCGTATTATCAGATCATCATTTGATGCCCCAAAATATGAAAACATGAGTAAGACCAGAGGTCTTGAGGAGTGTAGCTCTGATAAATATAACATGTGCTTCGGTTTCAAGGCTCGGTGGTTTTCACACCGAAAGACTGTGCCTGTGGTGGTCTAGGAGTGAACATATTGTGTGGCTTCCAAGTGACTCAGCACTGTTCCACCAGCAGTGAAGTAGAACCAGAATTGCTATAATCGTCCAGCAGAGGATCAGCTTTCATGGCACAATCTGTTTCTTTTCTCAATTTCTAAGCAGCATATAATAGAACTTAACAGGAAGAAAGGAGGAGAAAAAAATAGAACTGAAAAATTCTTGGCGTTTTTGCAAAACTGGATTTCTCTCTCTTTTTCAGATTAAAGGGCAGGAAAAAACCTGCATCCTAATTTCAAGTAAATTGATCACTGTTTAAATGTCACTAATCATTGATCAGATACATTTTGCCTTATTATAAATTATATTAATTTTTATTTTCTCAAATTATAAGTTTTGTGGATGAGATGTGAGGTCTAGCTGGCAGTCTGAGCTGTATGATATGACTTGAAAAAGTTGTCTGTGGAAAATGTCCTCAGCACATGGAGCTA
Organism: Pachyramphus minor; assembly: GCA_013397135.1. NCBI lineage: Eukaryota > Metazoa > Chordata > Aves > Passeriformes > Tyrannidae > Pachyramphus > Pachyramphus minor. The sequence continues at coordinate 119,441 of VYXB01006318.1, forward strand.
TGAAAGGAAATCTAAGTGTGTAGGTAATACAGGATAGGAAATGGGTTTTTTGTGTGCTCCTATTCTAGCTGGACATGTCTGGTTTTGTTGCTGAATGACTGGATTAGGCCTGCTGTGCTCTCTCCAGGCACGTTTCATGGTGTATGAAAATCAGGGCTGTGAACATACCAGTAGCCATTGTCATCCAAGCCCAGTGAATTGAAAAGGTCGTGTGATGAGAAAAGTGGGGTCAAGCCAAGAACTGGCAGCGCTAAAGGGTTCAAGCAAGATCAGTGCCATGGCTGGACCTGCCTGGTAAAATAATTGATACGTGGTGAGAGTAAAGCTTTCTGGTTGACAGGATTGGTGATGTCATGCCTTTTTTTTTCTCTTTACTTATCAGAGATCCTTAGGTTTTAAAATCTTTTAGAGTTTTGCATGCATGAGCAAATTTGTAATTGACCTGCTGTTGAATTGGGGAGAAAAAAAGCTTCTAGCCACAGCATGTCAGAGAATAGCTAGCAATATTAAACATGTAAAGAATGTGCCACTTTGCTCTTTCAAGATACTATAATACAAAACAAGATTGAGTTTGTTTGAGGTAATTCTCTGTTAATGAAGTGACTGCTAAAATTTGATCCTCTGTTGTGCCACTTCCTTCTGTGAGTCACAAATGTTTTTGGATCCTTTTGTAGGTAAGTGCTGATTAAATGCTGATGCTTAGCCTGGTTTTTTCAGTGCAATTACTAGGAATGTTATCAATATAACTTTGAGTCCTTTTGAATTACTATTATACTAGAAAAAAGAGACAGGAAGCAAATAATAGTTCTGAAAAATAACGTTCCCCTTCATTAGCAGAGCCTTTGATAGGGGGGAGGTACTGTCAGTTTAGAACCAATGTAAGTGAGCCTTCATAGAGCTCTGTGAAACCAGGTCTTTTTGAGCACCTTATCAGTATTTTTCTGTACCATCTTCTTTGTCTTGTATTTCAGCTGCATGTGCCCTTCTGAGTTTTTCCCTTTGAGTTGCTCTAAGTTATTTTTTTTGTTAGTCCTTCTTTGTTGTCCTTTTATCTATCAAGTTAAATTTTTGTCACAATGGACTTGAAAATATGTTTAAGTACTAAAGTTGAATTGCATTTATTCCTTTTGGTAAAAACTTGGAGGTAAGGGACTGTTAGATTATTTGAAAGTCATTGTTATACTTAATGTTTGTGCTGACATGTAACATTTTTTCACAACTGTCTTTCAGAACATTTACTTGTGAATTCTGCCTTCTACCTTTTGCAGAACTCTATATAGTTCTATATATATAAAGAACCTTTATAAAATATTGGTGACCATTTTAATTAGTTCTTCTTTACAAGCCTGGTTTTCAAACATCCTCAAAAAAAACCCTTTTCTCTAATCCTGCTGCTCTTTTTACACTGTGTGCATGAAGTCTTTAAAAAAAAAAAGCGGTAATTCACATGCAAAATTCTGCACGTGTCTTAGATGAATTTCTCAGTGATGGACTGACAGTGGTTTTGCAGTCAATATGTTTTAAAAATAGAAACTTTGGCCCAGGTACTCTTTTCCTTTCATAATGCTTAAAGTGTCAACTTGAACCACAGCCATAATTTGGACTGAAAGAAGTTAATGTCATGTATTTAAAAGTCTACATGTGAAAAATGGTTTATTAATATGTCTGTTTTATTTCAGGAAGATGTGGAAACAGGAGTCCACCTTGATCCTGCTATCAAGGAAGTTCAGTACAATCCCACTTATGAAACTATGTTTGCACCTGAGGTAAGAAGCAATAATGATCTTTAAAGCAGAAATGCCTTTGGCTTAAAGGGCAGGCATTGGATAAATTTCATGTGAATTTCTTATAAGACAACTTCTTTGGATGCTTGCTGCTTTTTGGGATCTAGTTTTGGCAAATTAAAAAATAGGTTCTGCACAGGTGTGTTGGTATTTTTAATGCTTGAATTTTAATATTCTGTATAAAGCTCCTTTAAGAAGAATCCTAAAGTGTTTATCAGAATTATAGCTATGGAAATTAAAAATTAAGCTGGGAAAATAGCATTATAAAGATACTGAGCAAAACACGAGCTGCGTTAAAGCAACCTGCAACTGTTTTCACATTTTTGGTATTTACTCCTCATTAGAGCAAAATGAACAGTTGTTAAGTCTTGCAGATCTGACGCTTTCAAGAAGAGGATTTAAAATTAAAATCAAAGTACTTTCAGTTTAATTATTCACATGAGTATTACGAATATTAGTAACTTGAGCTATGCTAAATGTGTTTAGCAAAAAACCATTTTAGGCTGAATTTAGACTGCTTGGTGCCATGTGAACCACTTTCCATTTTATTATTACTGACAGGCTATCGGAAAGATAAAAATAGCTGTTCAAGCATTTAACTTACTTCTTTGTACAGTTTGTCTCCTGTTAGACCAGGAGCTAGCATTCTAGTTAAACAAATACTGCAGCAATCTCAGATTTCTATCCTAGTTATGCGTTATGTTTAAAAAACATTTTGTGGAACCACATAAATTGGCCTTTCCCTAGCCAACCTGCATTTTGCAACTTATCAAAGCCGTGATGTGTGTGAGCAAAAGTACTGATATAAAAGTGCTGCTGTGTGTAAATGTTGTAGTGAGGGAAACCTATTGTGGGAGTGTCAGGTGTTTGCAAGTATGGGTGACAAGCATAGGGGTTACAATTAAAGTTAGTTTGATATTAGTCTCAGTGTACTGCGTTTATTTGTAGTCAGTGTTCTCTTCCCTAGCCATGATAACCAGAAAGACTGGCATTTGTCATCTTGCAAGAAGAAAAGAAAGGCAAGGTTTCATTAGTTCCTGGAATAATGCAGCAAGTCCCTAGTTGCTTTTTAAACATACAGAAATATTGTTAGCAGTGTAATTGCTGTATTAATCACATGAGTTTAGTAGGATCTGATGTATCTTTTTTGATCTCCTCCCCTTAGAAGGAGCAGTTCACTGTAGTTTTGTCTTCTGAATGCTCCTACTGATCACATACTGAATGACTGTATGTGTTGATACTGTCAAGTATCAGCAAGTCAAGTAGTTTGTCTTCTGTGATACAGGCTAGAAGGTTCAATCATGAAACTAACTGTTCAAAGCAACTGTGTGATTACTGTGTAAAATAACAGTCGGTAGTCATAACCAAGTATGAAGTTGAAATGATTTTGCATTAGAATTTTTGAAAGACAAGTCTTTTTTTTTCTGTGGTTTTTTTTTTTTTCTGAAAACATACATACACAAAAATAAGAAATTACTAATTCTGCTATACTTTGTTTTAACACTTTTGATGTAGTTTGGACCAGAAAACCCATTTCGGACTCAACAAATGGCTGCACCTAGAAATATGCTTTCTGGATATGCAGAACCAGCTCACATCAATGATTTCATGTTTGAACAACAAAGAAGAACATTTGCAACATATGGTAAGTCTTTAACAGTGAAATTCGCCTTCTCTTTGAAACTATAATCCAGTATGTGATCTCCTGGCAAACCCCTCTTAATCTTTCATTAGTTGCATCTAGTGTAAAAAACGCAAATCAAAATTTCACATTTTTAACATGACTAACTGTAGATCTGTTATGCAAATAGAGTCTTTTATGTGATTCTAACTAAAGGTAACTCTCTCAAACTAAAAGGATGCCTGACTGACTTTTCAGGTTTTCTGTAGATACAAACTGAATGAACTGTATTTGCAGAAAATGGGAATACGTTGCTAAAATAGTCTTGACAAAGACAAACCCAAAAAACTGTGTTGGTGGTCACTGTAGTAGCTACTTTCTTACCTTGAATAATCTTTTCACTTGTAATACTTGCATTTGAAAAATAAAACATATGAGTCTTGGAGAAGCTTGAGATTCAAACAAACTTTTTATGAAATGTAAGAAAAAATGATTTTTTTTTTAATAGGAAAAATGTGGAAAGACTATGGATTCTAAGCATTCTTTTGGACACACTCAAAAGAACAGAACTGCCATGTGTTTATATATAACAATGGTTAATTTTTCTTGTGTTTCATTGTAAGCTTTCATTTCTGTTTTAAGCTTGACTGCAAGTACTTTCTCAGTTGAAGTATCACTTTATATTCTTCAAATTCAGTTTATTAGGCAAATTCTGATGCTTCCTGTATAAACTTAAAATATCACAACACTGAACATTTGCACAACATATTTGCATTCAAAATACTACTCCTTGAAAGCTCTCTTGCCTCAAAAATCGTCTCCCTAAAATGAGTCCCCTTAAATTCGTTAGGGCTTTATGCATGTATGAATTCACTTACTGCATTCTCTGATGGATGAGATTGGGACTTTATTGTTAACATCTATGGGAGCTAGGTAATATAGTGGAAAAAAATTGCCCAAAACTAGAGAGTATCACATCCTCAAGATTTCTTTGTATTTGACTTTTGTTAGAGGTTTTCTTGTAAAAGTTAAAAACTGAAATATATTTATGACAAATGTTTTTCTTTTACATAGTTTTAGCTAATAGGTACTTTTCATTGTGTTGTTAGGATGTGGGATATAAGGAAAATGTCAATATTAAGAAATGGATATCTAGTTCCATAGCATAATTTTAACTTAACTTGACTGTAATTTTGATGTTAGAACTTGACAGATAGGAGCCTCTTCAGGATCTGAATAGACAGATTAGATTTTGTTCTGTGAAATTAAATGTAGCATTGTGTGGGTTGGGCATTTTTGTGTGTAAAATAGATACTGCAATAAAGGAGTCTGCAGGCATATAGTGTTTGGTTTGGGGGCTTTTTGTTTGTGAAGTTTAGTTTGGGGGAAGATAGAACTGGCAAGTCTACTCAAAACTCCTGCTACTGGTTTATGTAATCGCTGTGTAGCAGCTACCTTGAAAGCTGTATTACAAGTGAGTATAAAAATTTATTTTTAAGACTTGTAACATTGGCAACTGTGCAGCTATCATATTCAGCTTTCTAGAAATGTTCAATAGATAATGATCAGTACAGTGAAAATGGAACTGTGAAAAGGCTGAGATGCAGGCAATTTAAATGGCAAGAACAAGCGCTGAGAAGATGAAGTTCAAGCTAGAAGATGCAGTAAATGTGCATGATATTCTGGCTCAGTAGAAGGTCTGTTCAAAACAGCACTCCTTTAAGTTGTCAAAAAGTTATCTATTAGAAAATGCAATATTCTCTTTTATTTGGATGTAATTATTCTCAGAAAACACCAAGTGTAAAAACACAAATATAATTGATAGGCATAAATCTAAGCCATACATGTTTTTAATGGCTAAGTCATAATATACTGGAAGAATAAACAGAATACAGAAAATAAACCTCTCTTTTAAAACCTGCAGATCCTGAAACCCCTGGCCTGTTACTCTGTTTAGTACCATTGCACTGAGGCAGGAGATCTCAAAGAAATCTGCAATGGCTGGCACGTAAATAAATATCGACTATAAATGAAGGACAAGGGGTGGTAAATGAGATCCTGTATCCAAAACAGCTCAACTACCTGAGTGTCTTTCACCAAAAAAAAAAAAAAAAAAAAAGGGCAGCTTTATGTTATATGTCAACCTGAAACTTAGTACATATTCAGTGAGAAACTATTTATTAATCACAAAAAAAACCCCAACAACTATTTTTTGGCAACTGGTCTTTCTTATCTACTTCTTTTACAGTAAATATTTACTGTTAAAAGTACATTTTCCTTATTATACTTGGGTAGTTGAGAACATCCATGCTGCCATTGACTGATGGTCCTTCCAGTCCTTTATTCTATTAGACAGGTGGGCAGCAATGGATACTTGGTGAGGTGTAGAAGCAAGACAGCAGTGATACATCCAAATACTTTTTTTCAATATGCAGTCTCTCAACCAAGGGCAATGCTTATATATTTATTAATTTGCAGTGAGTTCCTTGTGTTTGTTTGTTTGTTCTTTTTGACACACTTGTTAAGCTGCTTCTTGAACCCATATAATTTTTCTGTGTATGTAATAATCTCTTGCAGGGAGCTTTGCAGCTTACCAGCACCTTGTATAAGGAGGTGTCTCTGTTTTGAACTTGTCGAACTTCACTGCTTTCTTGTTTGACTTGATATCCCCTCATCTCTTGTGCTGGAAGACAAAATGAGCAGTCATTTCTTATTCCCCATTTCTGTGTCCTTCCTTATTTTATAGATCTTGGCCATAACTACTTCTCACTCTTCGTGTTTTTTCACCTGAAAAGGTCTGATCAATCTTCTTGTTCCTCTTTTCCAGCCTTTTCATGCCTATGGCTGTCCTTGTTTCTCTTCCATTTCTCTGCTAGTTCCACTGTATTGTTCCCCAAGATGAAGAGCAAAGCTGTGCTCAAAGTTTGTGTTAATCTCACTGTGTATTTGTTCCGTGGCTTAATACACTGAAAGGCTTTTCCTTTTCATTTTCTGAGAATTCTTAACATTGCATTTTTCTCTACAGCTTTGAATAACTTGCTCAAAGCTACTTGCTGCGTTTTTCCAGATCATTTATCAATATGTTGAATGACATGGTCCAGAGCATGAATTTGTCAGCAACTTTCCTGTGCTGTGCAAACCAACCATTTATTCTTGCCTGTGTTTTAATAGCTTTTCATCAATTGACCATGTAAAGACATGCGGGTTTTTAAATGTCTTCAAGGCACCCTCTAATCCGTCTAATTTGGTATTGTAAAGGTGTCCAACATCATCCAAACTTTGCTCATTCACAGGGTTGTCACCTCAGAAATATTCTGGAGGTTTTGTCATTGTAATTTACCTGTACAGAAAACTGTCTGCTCTGCTACAATATATAATGCTCACCCAAGTGCATACTCATTTTCTTTATTATAGTTTCTTCTCCTTCGGTCTTCTAAGTATAAAAATGTCTGGCAGGTTGACCTTTATATCCCCATATCTCCTTTGAAGCATCTTTTGAAAGATGGCATTGTATTGATACATTCCTTTTCTGTCATTTCAGGTGATATTAGGTGAGAGTTTTTGCACTGTGATTTGAGTTCAGATCTCTTGAGTGACTACCATCTGGTCCTGGTGTTTTGTTACCACTTACTTGATTTTTTTAATGTCCTCACTTTGAGGTAGATACTGTGTCATCTTACCCATAAAGAAAAGTTCTGGCACAGGAGCCTACCCGAGCTCCTCCATATTGAACATGTGTTTTAAAAAAACCCTCACTGATGGTCTCTTTTCATTCCTTGATCATCTTTTGGCCTGCATGCTGTCTGGTACGCTTTCTGTCCCTGCAGGTTTTGACAAGGGACAGGTGTTAGTTTTTATACCTTTTGTGATTTGCCCTCGCTTTTGGGGGGGGAGGCCACCTTACTGTAGTGTTTACTTTGTCTTCTAGTTGGTCTTTTGTATTTGCCACATCTGGATGCAACTTCAGCTCTGTGAAGAATAGTTTCTTATTTCTGATAGTCTCTCTTTATGTACTGTTCAGCTGTGCTCACTTCCTTCTGGTCGCTTTGAAGTTGTCTTTTAATAGCTGGCAAGCACTAGTTCTTTTTCTCCTACATGGTGTTATTGAAGTGCCCTTGCATTTGAAAAAGGCTTTACCCTTTGGTGCTCACTTTCCGTTCCTTTTTAAAACCTTCTTTACTTAATATAGCCCTCCTGTTTTGAGATTGAGATCACTGTTGTAAATGTTTTTATGGCTTTCTTTGCTTAATCTCAACAATGTTGATTTTATACCCCATTATGGTGGTTGTCAAAATGTGTATCCTTAGAAAGACTGTCTTAAAATCAAGTTTGCTGCACTGCTCAGTTGACATTTTTTCACATGAATCTCTAACATGACTTTTTCATGGTACAAGTACATTGTGTAAAAATGCTATTTTCATCATATCTTGATGTGAGATTTGCACAGGCTGCTACAAGGAGGTGACTAAAATATGTCATTACTGGTGTACTTCTTTCCCTGTCACCTGTTGTTTAGTCTCTGTTACCATTTCATCGTTATTGCATCTTCTGTCTGAATGGTCAGTAACAGGATCCTATCAACTCTACCCACCACTACTTAAACCTGGAATTTCAATCCAAAGGATCCTTTAATGCTTGTTAACACTACTAACTTGTTAATCTGATTTGTCTTTAAGCCTCCCGTGGCATATAGCATGTTTTTCCCCTCTGGTACGACCATCTTATTTCTGTATTCTTTCTACCTGGTAAAGCATGTATTCTGTCCAATTATGTCAGTACTGTCCTACCAATTATGTTAGTTTATTATTTTAAAACAAGATTTTCCAATTTTACTATTGTTTTTAGCCTCTGCCATTTTGCATGCTTGCTTGAGTTTTCCATTTCCCTGCCCTCAGTTTAAATAGGATTCTGTGCTTATTACTATCCCTGTTATCTGAGGTTTCAGATTTCTGTGCTACCTTTTCCTTGAGGATCTGGTTTTCTAAAGATTTGTGTATCATTGCAAATTGCTTGTTTTTCTTGAAGTATTGGCTGTCCCCAAATATTTTATCAAAAAGTGCTCTCTGAACCTTCTCAGTACCAATAGCTTTTTAGTCTAGATGAAGCCTACTCATTTCAGTAAGGTTCCCTTCATTCCAGGAGCTTGAGGAAGTGAAATTGGCACAGGCACTGGAGATGTTTTCCACATTATGGCTGAGATCTACAGTGGCTGAGGGAGCTGGGATTGTGCAACCTGGGGAAAAGGAGACCTGGGCTATGGGGAAGACCTCATTGCTTTCTATAACTACCTGAAGGGGGTGTGGCAATGGCATAATCCATAAAAATATTGAGTAAAATAATCCAAGTAGGCCCTTTTATATCCTGTCTGATTCTCTCCCAGTTTAATGGAAAGCCATTAATAATTCTGTGAGGGAGTCCTGACTTTTTTAATTGGTAACCAGCTTTGTATCTGGAGTCATAGGTAATCTACCCCATTTTGATTCCATTGATGTAGCTTAGTTTAATTTCTGCCATTAAGAGAAGGCTCTCTCTCTATAAAAGCAAGTTCATCTGCACAAGCCATTATAATGTAAAATGCCAAAAGCTTATCTAGCATTATTTTCCCAATGATGTAGTCCTTGGAGCATGGCAGAGAAGACTAGGGAGTCCTAAAATACAAGCACTTGTTTATTCTTTGGTACCTGTGCTCTCAACAAAAGCGGTCTCTTTTCTTCAAAATTCCCTTTTGAGCATCGTTTAAAAAAGTCAGTATACTCTCCTTAATTATATTAGCATATGTACATTTTCAGAAGCAGAATTAGAGGTTATTTTTTACATGCAGCACATCAACTGTTCATGAATATGTTAGAAAAGTCGTTTCATAGCTATTTCAGCATCAGTGATCATCCTAGAAGTGGACTGTTTCATTCATGCAGCATTTAGTATTTTAAAATCTCTTCTTCACAAGACATTGATGTCCTTTTTAATAAGAAACAGCCTCTTGTCCATGAATCTCCAAGCTTTTTATGAGTACTTAGTAACTTGGTTATAGCAGGATTACTTCATCACTAACCCTGATATTTTAAGAGCTTAAAATGACTGACTTGGAAATAACACTGTGATTTTTTGATTTTTTTTCCCCAGCTCCTGATGTTACATGCAACACCTACAGTCACTATTACCTCTTATAATTATAGGCACTTTATTCTCTGATCACTTTGATTCTGCAGAGGTGCCAGTGCAGTCAGAGTGGGTTAGTCCAGCTGTATTTTTCTACATACCTGAGCTACCTTGGGTCTCTATGTGCTGCATTGCACAATACAGTGTAAACATGCTTTAATTAGCTGTCTTTCTGGAATACTCATCAAAGTCTGATTATTTAACCAACCATTTCAGGTACACTGAAATTATGGATGTAGGTGGAATTGTACCTTTCGTTGCTAAAATGTTGCATGAAATAACTGCCTCCTAAATAAAACTGAAGGAGACATAGAAGTCAGGGCACATTATGTGGGATACCAGCTGAGTAGCATAAAAGCAAGCTGTCTTTTGCAGCTGTGTTCAGGAGTCCCAGCCAGAAAGAAAAGATTCTCTTTCACACATTCGCTAGAAAGTAGAAATTGTTCAGAGCTTTTCTATGAGAATGATGCTGGACCAAATTCAACTCAGCTATAAGGAGTCTCCGCTTCCACGGGAAGCTGTGCTTGGCCCAGGGGCCCTATTCATTGGAATACTGTCCCTCTTTTACAAGTACCAAGCAAATAGAGTCCCAGAGATGGTGTCAATACAGTTGGAGGACAAGTAAACCACTGTATTGATTTTGACATAAATCCAAAGTAGTATCTCTCCACAGTTAATAGAAACCTTATAGCTTGAAAGAGAACTCATTGGAATAGTGGCTTAGTGAAAGTCTTAATTGCAGTGTCTGCTTAGTTTGGTTATTCCCAGAAGTAAATCCTAATAAGAGTCTAGAACAAAGGGAGAAGGTCCCTTTCCTAAGAGGGCATTGGTATATATTTCTCTCCCTGTATCATGTTCATTGAACATCTGGGCATATGGTGTTCCATGGGCAGGTCTTAAACTCCAGGTTTGAAACTCCAGAGCTGGTTAACAGGTGATTTGCTCCATTTGGATGGGAATACCTGCTGTGCTCTTGGAATGGCTCTTCTACTATTTTCCATAATATGTCCTTTTTTTTCCCAGCACCTAAAAAGAAATTAACTGGACCATCTTCTGGGACAGTGGTCTTTCTGAGAAACGTTTGGGGAGACAATCTCCTTTGACTATTGGGATGGTATTGATAGGTTGTCAGCTTGTATGCACCCAAGTGGGTTTGAGGGCTGTTGATCTCTGGGGTGGACTGGCTAATCTTCCACTTGTTTGTGATTCTCTCTGTGAATCAAGAAAAATACAGTAATTGGATTGTATGCAGTAGGGTTTTGTTGATTTTGTGTGTGCTATTACTTTTGCCAGTGGTTTAATATCTTTATTGCTTTTTTTTTTCCCTCCCTGATAAAGAGAAATTCTCATTGGGTCCTCAAGGGACGTTTTGTCACTTTAACGTTTAATGAAAATTGGTGTTACGTCCACCAGGGTGCAGTCTTTCCCAAAAAAAAGCCACAGTGGTCAGTAACTGTTCAGTGCACCTGTTCCTTGGAAACCAAATGAATTTATTCGTCTATCTTATTCTCGTAAGATCATGCTACCCACTTCAGGAGAAATGGAGAAAAAAATGTAAGATGTGTATTAAAATGAGAACCTCAGTATCAAAAATTGTAAATATCCTGCATATCTATGAAATGCTGGTACATTTTATAAATTATTTATAAGTGTAAATGCAGCAGATTTTGTTGTGGTTGGGGGTTTTCGTGTTTTTGTTGGTTTTATTTTTGGGTTTTTTTTAATTGAGACTCAATAGCTGTAATCAGGAAATAGAGATGTGAATACTTAATTCTTTTAAAAATTAAAGGCCATTACTGCTGCTTCTGGTACCATCCTCATTAGTTAAAACAACTGCTTTCAAGTTGAAGGAACAAGCTTTCACAACACTGGTAGGAGGAGGACTAAATTTTTGCTGGGGGAGGCAGAATATGACAAAGCCCTGGAAAACTTCATTTGCTTTTATTTCTTTCTCCATCTCTGTTCTCTTCCTTCCAGCTGGTGCCATTGCCAGGACTGCCAGAGAGGAGTAGCACTCCATTTGACCCTGCAGAATTAGTGAGCAGGGCAGAGGGCTTCAGGGCCAGAGGCTGCTGCTGAAGCCAGAGGGTTGTCTGTGTGCAGCAGCCACAGGCTGGTTTCCATATGACTCACTGGCTTTGCAAACCAAGGAACAGTGCTCTGAACTAAAGCAGCATCTGTTTAACATCTTGTGTCACTAACACAAGATTTTGAACTATCTTTTCCTTATGCCATGTTACAACAGAAAGAGGTTGCTATGGCACTTCAAAATCTAATGTTTGCATTACAGCAAACTGGTCTGAATTCAGTGTTGACCTTGCTTGGAGCGGGGTGCTGGGCCCTGCAGGGGCCTCCTGAAGTCCCTTCCCACCAGAAAGATTCTGTGACTTTGCTTCTTGTGACTACCCTCACTTTGTATCTCATTTTAACTGTTGCCTATTGTATTTATTTGTTTCTCAATATTGTGTAAATGTAAGCTTTCTGATAGCAATATGTACCCAGGGGCTTGAAGGTTCTACTTCACAGTAATCTTTATTACTTGTGAAAAGGGAATGGGATTCCAAAGTATCAGTCCTTCCTCATACCTAGCTCATTCAGAGTCAACGGGGAAAAATTTGCAGGGGGGCAGAGTAATAAAAATCATACTAAACTGAAAAGCTTGAAATAACAGTAATTTTGTTCTTGTTCTAGGTTATGCATTAGATCCCTCCATAGATAATCCTGAGGTCGCTACCAAGTATATTGGTTCTGTAGAGGAAGCTGAAAAAAATCAAGGTAATTAGTCCAGAATCTCTTATAAATGACTTGCAGCTGATCACTATTTTCATTTCTTCTTTACTAAGAAGTGGAATAGGTATTAGCAAAGGAAGGAATCATCGGAGACTTACCTGTGTCCAAAGATACAATAAAGGAAGATGTGTTGCAATGGATAGAGAGATATTGGAGTGTTTTGTTTTCTTGAAGTAGCAAATGTTTCAGGCTGTCTTGACAGCTTTTTGGTCCTCTTAAATTCTGCCCTGGCTAACATTGTCATGTGTCTTGCACTAGGATTACCTGTATGTTGGGCTAATCACTGTAACTGTGCTACTCAGGAGCAAAGCGATCACTCTGTGTGCAACCTTCAGCACTCCTGTTGGGAGCTGCATGTTCCCTCTGCTTAGCAGAGTTAAGCTCTTTGGGTTATTTGGAGAAGAAAAACCATTGGAAGGTTGCCAAATAGTAAAGGCATGGCGTGCCACTGGGAGGATTGATACCAGAAGCATGGGGTTTGTAATTAATACTTTTGATACAAGATATTTTAACATTTTAAGTGACCTGTTTGACTTGGGAAACTCTACCTGTGTAAACTTCATGGTTATGCTTTCCCTTGCATATCTTTCAAACATCCTATTCACATGTATATACAAAGGTTCTTTATTTCTATGTCCTTTTCCTCAGAATATATCCAAGGTTATTTCACTCTTAATCTTGGTAGTTTCCTTCTTTGGAAGGAAAATAATATTTAAAAAATTTAAAATTAACCTTTTCATCATGGAATTTAGTAATTTATTTTAAGAAAACTCTTGATTAATGTACAATTCCTTCATATGATCACTGCTTCAGTTTTTTATTGCCTGTTTCCCCTTGTTTATCTCAAGCTCTTTTTGTCTCTTTTGCACTAAATGAGTATTACTGCTGCTGTAGAAAAACATTGTTTGAAAATTGCACATAATTGTATATACAACCTTTTGAAAATCTTCAAAGAGGGTAGATTCAGGCTGGTTATAAAGAAGACCTTTTTTTGCAATGGAGGTGGGGAAACACTGGAATAGGTTGCCCAGAGAGGTGGTGGACACCCCATCTGTGGAAACATTCAAGGCCATGTTGGATGGGGCTGTAAGCAACCTGATCTAGTTGAAGATGTCCTGGCTCATTGCAAGGGGGTTGGATTAGTGACCTTTATAGGTCACTTCTAACCCAAACCATTCTATGATTCTATGAATTTGTACTAATTCAAAATGCACAGTTTTGGCTGGGGTTTGGGGAGACTTGTCTTATTTTCATTTTGGGGTAGGGATTTTTTTGAAAGTGTGAGGGTTGAGGATGATTAGAAGCCAATTGGACTCTACTTTCAAAAACTGCACTAATTAAAGTATGAAAATGGATGTATTCTTACAATCTGCAGACTTATTGTTAAAGATCAATGGGTACATGCATGGTTAAATACTCTAACAATGATGCACAGTTGAGGTGGTTCCTCTGTTACTGTGCATAGTTAGCAGTGTCTATGGCTGGAAAAATGGGCAATGCTATGGCCCATTTTGCTCAAATGGTTTTTCCATTTTGCTGTTTGTATTGAAAGGAGTGATGGTGGTCGTGGTGGTGTCTTTTCTTTTAAACTGGCTATGGTGTGACCTGTGATGTTGTATTCTGTTTTAGCAGTTAGGCAGTGTATTGTTTCCTTCTTCAGGTTTAACAGTGTTTGAAACAGGACAGAGGAAAATTGAGAAAAGGAAGAAATTCAAGGAGAATGATGCATCTAATATTGATGGTTTTCTGGGACCATGGGCAAAGTATGTTGATGAAAAAGAAGTAGCCAAACCATCAGAAGTAAGTACTACTTTAACACAATAGGTACAAATTTTTAGTACAAAATTGCAGTGGTTTTAACAGAGATCCATCTGCACTAGTAGTTTGTCCAAGCAGATCCATGCTGTGCTTTGGAGTGATAGGAACATTTAAGGTGACATGTCTAAATAGGGTGTTGCAAATATTCTTCATTCTATTATTTTCAACAGTGTTTGGAAATAAAAGTTTTTGTATCTGTGTGTAGTATGTACAGTCTGATTAAAGGTGTTTGTAGACAGAAGTAGCTTGAAAAAAAAAAAAAAGGAAAGTAAAACTTCTTTCAAAAAAGGAAAAACCAACCAAACAAAAAACCCCATCCTTGCACCCTCCCCTGAACCCTCCAACCAACAGATATCATTCTTGTTAAATCAGTGCTTAGCTCTAGTCTATGAAGAAAAAAATAATAATTCTTTTCAGCATATATAGCTTTTCAAACTCTTGTTTTGATAAAGGTATTCCCCTTATTGATGCTTAGAAATATTTCTAATCTCATTTAGCAAATAAATGTGTTCTTAGCGGTGAATAAACAGTAGTGCAGTTCTAGATTTTTCTGAATGCTGACTTTTTAAAAGATCATGTTTTACTTTTTCCAGGAAGAGCAGAAGGAGTTGGATGAAATAACAGCTAAGAGGCAGAAGAGAGGAAAACTAGAAGATGATAAACCTGGAGAGGAGAAGACTATATTACATGGTAATGGCATCTTCCTGCCTGTTCTCATTTTCTAGCTCGCTGTGTTTTCTTGCCTGCTGTGTTAATTAGTAAGGATGGCAGACATCCTCAGTTTTGCTGAGGCACCTTGATGTTTCTGTATTGGAGATAATAGCACTCATGGGCATAAGCATAAAGGACAGGGAACGAAATAAACTTGGACTAATTCTACTTCATACTGTGAAGAGCAGCATGGAAATGTTGTTTTTCAGGGTTCTGGTTTTATTTATTTATTTTTAAGTTACTAGATGCACATATCCCTTTTCTATTTTACAGAGCAAACATGTTGAAGTTATGAGTTTGGCTTAGTTTCAGCTTCACAGTTACTGTAGTTTTATGTGTCAGTACTCTCATTAGCAGGTAGGGCTTTGAGTTATGGTTTATGCACAACTTAGAAAATTGCTTGGACTTCATACTTCCTCAGTTGTTAATGTAAGTGTACTTGCTGTCATACTATGAATAATTGTGTATCAATTAATTACCCTGTGGAAACCTATAGTATGTGATACCTTTGAAGAAAATGGTTTGGTAAGTAAGTAAAATTAAGTAATTTTTTGAAACTGTTACTTCAACTCACTGCATACAAAACACCCCTGCCTTATGTTGCTTGGTGCAGATAGTTAGTTAGGTAAATAGGGTCTCTCTTTGCTTACCATTCCTGCAGCCAGGCTCACATGCACAAGCTGGGAGCATCCTTTAGCAGTTTTAGCCATTGAGCTTCCTATAGAGTAATTATTTTGTATCCAGCTTCAGTAAAGTAGTAAACCAACCAGTAAATAAGTGCTCTGTACCTGAAGTTTCACAGTGAAAGACCTTGCAATATAAACTTTAGTTTTCTCACACACAAATGTTCCAGAAATATGCCATTTTGTAGACATCTAATGTAAATATAAACATGACACAGTGTAAACATGGATACTGTGCAGGAGGTCACTTGTACAGCCGAAACTGCTATAGCAACATTCCAAACTGAGAAATTAACTTAATCAGTGCACAGCTTAATGTCATGGCTATGCAATGTGTCTACTCTGAAATATCCATTTCTGTGCACAATCCATCCCTCTATGTCTGACTGTCCAATCACTTCTTAAATCTAGTTCAGGAGCAGTTGTTGGCTGTTGCTGACCAATATTGGTTCATGCTGGCCAAATGAATCTTTTTTCCTTGATTTGTAATTCTCTTGTCATGACTGACACAGCACAGAGCTGGCCAGTATGTGAGTTGCAAACAAATGCCAGGGTTAGAGTTTCACGTTCTAATCTATGTAAAATTAGTGTAAACAAACCCTTGTTGGTCAGGGGAACTCTCGTGCTCTTAGATGATGAGTAAAATGTGTACGGGAGAGATCGTTCTTAATGTTCAGGTTATCAGATTCCAAGGAGACTTTGCTGAAATGACTTAGTTTCAGCTTAAATGATGTCAAATAAGATTCCATGTCTGTATCCTGTGAAGTGGGTTTTTCTTACCCCCGCCTCTCACCTCTCTCTCCACTTCACAGCAGAGCAGCTGTGTTGAGAAGAAGTTTATTGTGTGTGTTGTTCAGCCTTCCAAAGATTATAACCTCTTAAAATACAGGTTCTTGGATTCTCAGAATTCTGTGTTTGTCTTTTCAGTTAAGGAAATGTATGACTATCAGGGGAGATCTTATCTTCATGTCCCTCAAGATGTTGGAGTTAATCTTCGTTCTACAGTGCCACCTGAGAAGTGCTATCTTCCAAAGAAACAAATCCATGTGTGGTCTGGACATACAAAGGTAGGAATGTCTGTGAGCATAAAAACCCACTTAATTTTGTGTCTGCATCTAGTAATTTCTATAAAACTGAAGCTTCAGTAGAAGGAAAGAGTATTTTCATCTTTACCACATTATACAAGTAACTGATTGCTCACGCAAGGTGTTTGCCTGCTCAAATGCAGTTGTCTAGCTGCACATGCTTTTCTGCCAACATAGTGGTTCTTCATTAAGGGGAAGAGTATTATTCAGTGAGTTCTGCAGGACTTGGAGTTATTTCCTAAACTACCATGTGAATAACAATAAGGCTCAATCTAGAGATTCATGAGAATTTAGGGCGTTTGGGTTTTTTTAATAGTATTATCCAACTTATGAAAAGTTACATGGGTTTTTGATTATGATGCATCAGCGTTACAGGTTTCCCAAATACAGCTATTACCTTTGAGAGGTGTGTCTTGTTAAGAGTTTTCTTTGATACTTCTTAATATCCACAATTTCTTCTTGAAAAAGTGTTTCACTGATGAGGTTTGTAAAGCTTATACTCAATTTGCTGCTTCTTTTGTCACTAATTTTCAGTATTGCTTGAGGGGAATATGCTGCACTGCAATAGAAAGCACCTTAATACTTGAAAGCTAGAAGAAAGGAGGACACAGGAAATGTTTTTAGCTTTTACCCTCTTTTAATTTTCACAGATCTGAGATCTTCTTTACTGATTGAGGCATCAACGAGTTTATAGCTGCAACTATCAGGGCTTTCCAGAATAACATCTCCTCCCCAAAGCTCTAGTCACTCCTCTGCCTATTATCCTGTTACAACAGACTGATGAGCAAAATAGCTTTTTCCTTCAAACAACATGAATAATGAAAGTGATGAGAGAAGCAAAAGAAAGATAGGCAGATGAATTTAGAAAAAGTGGAGGATATAAGTAGACAGAGGATAAAGTACCCAACTCCAGTCAGGGGTTGGAGAGTGGAACTGGATGGCATATGAATAGAATAATTGACAGGAAATGAAAAGGAGGAACATCAAGCCATGAGTACTTGGGGGTTCCTTGGACTTCCTCTGAAAGGAGTACCTGAAATGCAGACAGATGGGAAGATGCTGTGCTCAGGGAATCTGAGTTCAGTAGGTAGAAGCCACTGATAGTATATGTAAGAGATTGAGCTGGCCAAAAAACTTTTTTTGTGGAAAAGTTCCTCACCTGCCCCACTCATAAAGGCTTGTTACACAGAAACAGTCATCCGAACCCACAGTTTGTATTTATTTCCTGTGTTTACCACAGTAAGGATGTGAATATTGAAGGAGGCTACATATACAGCTGTTAAAGTGAATCTATTTGTTCCCAATAACAGTTGTTCAAAATGCATCACTGTTCTAAAGTGGAATGTGGGTAGATTTTCTTTTCAAGATACAATGTCTGTATATTTTATGAAGATAAGCTTTAGCTTTTTGCTTTGAAAAGAGAGCAAATGAACTGAGGAAATATCTGTTTAATTATGTTTTTATTTACAGGGTGTCAGTGCAGTTAGATTGTTTCCTCTGTCTGGGCATATACTGTTGTCTTGCTCTATGGATTGCAAAATTAAGGTGAGTTATTTTTCTGCTTTCATGTATATATTTTATACTATCCTTGAATACAGACAATGCATTTCAGGATACAAAAACATTTGGTACTTCTACCAAATACCTTTTGTCTGTGTTACTTTTATTTTTCTCTACTTGATTTTTAAATTACAGTTTAATTGGAACAAAGATAGAAATAATGCATAAGGCTGTGGCTGTTAGAACGGTGTTAGTTGTTTAGTAATAGCATTTAGAAGGTCACGAGTACCTCAGGGTATTGCCTTTGTTGTTATATTAATTCATTTTCTGTGAAGTCTAGTTTTATAACTAACAGTAGGTTTCTGCTGAAGTGTTTGCTGAAGCATTTGTGGTTTCAAACTAATCTCACTTTAGTCTAGCATATACCATATTAGAAAGCTGACGTTATTGGGATTTTTCAGTGGCAAAACCCTAAGTTTTTAAAGTTGGAATATTATATGGGATTTTAAGGAGTGTTTGCTAACAGGAAGGTGACAGCATTCCTCCGAATTTCTGAATAGATAGTTGTGATTAATCAATAGATGTCATATGTTTGTAATTAATTTCTTAAAAGATGTTGCCATATATGTTTGCACTTAATTTCAGCATCATTATTGTTTAACAATTGACATATTTTCTCTCCATCTCTTTTTTCCAAGCTATGGGAAGTATATGGCGATCGAAGATGTCTACGAACGTTTATTGGTAATAGTCTTTCTTTTAAAGTGATTTATATTTAAAACATCTTCATGGAAGAATATGATTCAGGTTAGCTTAATAATTTATCATAGAGAGGACTCATACTCATCTAAGGCAAACGGTATCTGGGATGATCTTGGCAGTAAGAATTGAAAACTATGCAAGTTTTTAACAAAATTTTGTCATTATTCCAAGCAATTTAATGTTGATGTGTAACACCTTACAACCTTTAAAACAAAACGTTAGTGTACTACAATCATCAATACTTTTTGCAAGATCCTTTCCAAAGGCAAAATTGTGAAATCAAATTGCCCCATCTTCATGCTGGAAACAGTAGCTTTCTGTATTGATACAGTGAGGACATCTGATGATCCCACCTTAAATAGGTCGTTTCCTCTGTGCTGAGTTTCTGGAGCAAAAGCATGGGAAATTTTTTTTAGGTTCAGGTGCTGTCTTTGTTCATGTAACGGGTGCTTGTTGAAGCAGATAGTTGAGAGAGAGAGAGAGAAATACAAACTTCTTAGCCTTCAATGCAGAACAAAAGCAGCTGCTTCTCTTTTTGAGATGGGAACATTTCTAGAACATTGAGTGAATATATGTTGAGTAACAATAAAGAAATCCTTTTTCCCCTAATATTTCTAATGACAGGAATGTGGCAAAGATGAAGGCTCAAAAAAGATACTCTCTCAATAGACTGCTCCTACTGAACAGTCAGATTCTTTTTCTCAAAAGGTCCTTATTATCAACCAGATTCGCCTGTTATTTTGCTATATTTAAGTTACTGTGCCAGTATTTTAGCTAAAGAGATTTACAAGTCTGATGTAGTGGTTAGATGAAGGTATTGAGCCTGAGGGGTGGCAAGGTTAACACCAGGTAAAAGTGTTCTTAATTTTGTGATCTAATATTTCCCATATTTTTTACCTGTTTTCTTATTATAAATGTTTCTCCTTTAAATGTGTCTCCTGTAGGGTTTGTCTGTCCTATTTTTCATTAAATGTTGACATTCATTAGAGTGTTTTAAATTTCTCCTGAAATTCTGCTTGTGTATCAATTTATGACACACAGTGGTTGCTTCTGTGCAATGTTTTTGTTTCTCCAGTGCTTTAGAAGTGTGAGGGTTTTGTTCTCATTGTTCTTTAGGAGTTAATTTTTGTTTCACATGATTTCTTTATTAGTTCTCATGAAGAACTTCAATAAATGTTTTTCTTATTCTCATGTTCTCTTTGCATTGTTAGACTGGAGCCTTTAACTAGAGTTTTTGTTTAAAAAGGAAAAAAAACCAACAAATTAATTCTAAGCATGAATGGATGAAAGTTTATCATCACATTTTTTCTATTTCGTAGGACACAGTAAAGCTGTTCGAGACATCTGTTTTAATAATGCAGGCACTCAGTTTCTTAGTGCTGCATATGACCGCTATCTTAAACTCTGGGACACTGAAACAGGTAGGCTTGTATTTGTAAACATTGTTATTTGGCACGGTGTTTAATTAACAGTGAATATAAAGATATATTATCATTCACATTGTTTACAATTATCGTTAATATTGTCTTGTAGCTCAGTGTTCAGCTTTTCATTACAGGGTGAATAGTCTTATTTCCCATACATGTTTTGTTGTTATCTGTAATGGTGCAATTGTGTTTCATGCACCTTTTCATTTGAGAAGTTTGGTAGTTATTTGTAGTGTTAGAACACTCTTCAGAAAAAAAAGACAACATTTTGCTAGATCATTTGATTGCATGTTTACATCTGCAGGGATAAAATTACTCTTTAGACCTAAATATGCTTAATTTAGAAGAATTATCTCACTTGGTCTTCCGCTTAACCTGAACTTGAAGAATAAGGATAGGAAACTGAGCAGCTGATATAGGAAGTTGGAGTGTAGGTCTGATGCTCTGTAACATTCTGCTACAAATAGTTTCTTAAGTTTCCTAAGTTAAAGTGTCTCTGCCCGTGGCAGCAGGGTTGGAACCAGATAATCTTTAAGGTCCCCTCCAACCCAAACCATTCTATGATTCTATGAAGTTAAAAAAATACAGGGTAGATTTTGTCAATACTCTTTTAAATTAAAGTCTCTCCCTAAGACAGAAGGTTCCCATGTGTGAAAAAGACATTAGCTCTCTGGGTTAGCAGTGCCACTAGTCTTATCAAGGTGATAGCCAAAAAGGTGTAAGTCAGATTGTTCAGTCTTGAGTCTGAACTCAGTTATTTAGATAGAGCTTTTGGATTAAAAGGAGCTCCTGTAAGTTATGGATAACATGTAATCAGGGTATTTTTGGCTGAAAGTATGAGAGGAGGTCGGGGCTTTATTTTGCAGCTGGGTTACCATTATCCTTTTCTAAGCTTAGGCTTGAGGAATTCTTGCCTGAGTTTACATCTCTTGTTGAGAAGACATCTGATCATAAGGAGGTGATGCTTTGCAAAGACAGTGGTCAGCATGTGATATCCTGACCAGTTGTTATCTTCTTGATATGTCCTGGTGACCTACAGGTTACTGAGCAATCATATTGTTTCGAAAGCTGTAGCAAGCTTACAGAACAATTTGTATGTGCACGTTTATGCAGGTGTATGCATACAAATGTGAAAGGTCTAATCAAAGAGCAGGGCAAATTCTACCCTCTAATCTTCTCAAGGACTTTAAACCAAGTATTTTCTGCTGTTAGTGAAGTATTTTTTATCAATATCTGCAAACAGCCAATCAGCCCGTAGAACTTCCAACCTGATGCGCTATGAATGGCTTTTCTGTTGCAGGGCAGTGTATTTCAAGATTCACGAACAGGAAGGTTCCTTATTGTGTCAAGTTCAATCCCGACGAAGATAAACAAAATCTCTTTGTTGCAGGAATGTCAGATAAGAAAATTGTGCAGGTATTTATTACTGAGTATTTATTTCCTTAAAAGTTCTGGTATTTAGTGAAGAAACAGATTCTTATTCTGACTCTTTTGCTTGTAGTGGGATATTCGAAGTGGTGAGATTGTGCAGGAATACGATAGGCATTTGGGAGCTGTCAACACCATTGTGTTTGTGGATGAAAATAGAAGGTTTGTGAGTACATCTGATGACAAGAGTTTAAGAGTCTGGGAATGGTAAGTTTAAAATTTTCAATTTTAACTTAAAGTATATTATGAGCAAACTGAGAAGAGAGTTTATTTTTAAAGGTATACGTAGCACATAGGCCGCTGGAGTGTACTGAGTTCTAGCTAACTGAGGAAGAGCTTTAAAACCCTGTTCTGGCTTAATCATAGATTTCCTCTTCCCCAAAGAAAACATAAGACAACCCTATCAACCTGAAGCACGCTGCACTCTATTAGTGGTCTCTGCTCTCTCTCCTTTCCCCAAGGGTGTATTAGTCATTAAATTAACCTTTTAAAGAAATGTTTGCTCTGTTACAATTAGTGTGTGTTGGTTTTGAAAGCTTTGAACTTGGATGTGCATAGTATTATATATATATTTGGCCCATGTTTGAAATAACTAATTTAGTGTAGCTTCATTTCTCATTTTCTGGCAATTTGGGGTTTTTTGGCAATCAGTGATACTCACAGTATGAATACAATAGATGACAGAAAAGTAAGAGTCTGTCCAAGAAAAAAATAATAAAAAATATTTTAAATGGCTTCCAATTTTTAACATTTAACCTGGGGAGAAAACAGATCTCTCCTATCTGAAATGTTTTCTACAAGGTTCTAGGTCTAGCATTTTCAACTTAGGACCTTTAAGATTTCTCTAGGATTTGAAATTTCTTTTTGAAATAATCACTCCCATATCTTTAGGTGTTCATTTCCTTTTGCTGTTCACACATGCAAAGCTGTTGCATAATACAAATGCTAGTTCAACAGCTCTGTGACTAATCAGTTCCTTCCCAGCTTTTTTTTTTCTTTCAACTCAGACAAGAGACTCCAGTCTGTGATATTGGAATGTTACCCAAGCAGTCAGCTTAAATCCTCAGCATGTCTGTGATCTGCTGCTATCATTGCCAGTAGCAGCAGTGGGAATGACCAAAGTCTGGGAACTCAGGCTTAGGCTAGACATAAAATGCTGTCACCATATGCCACTCTGAGAGAGCCTCTCTTCAGTACTTCATAAGCAGACTCATGCATTTACTGAGCTCCTTAAAGAAAGATCTTTACAATACCGTGTCTGCTAAGGAATGTCTTCTCTCTGGTGAGTGGGAGGATGATCTCGCACAAATCTGTTACTTCCTTAAGATTGGATTGCCCTTGTTTTGTGAGCTTTGTGTTGATGGCTGAAATAAATAGTGAAAAGTGGGTGGATTTAGTCACTCTGTGGGGAAGAGCAGGAAAGGCAAAAAGGTTCTGGCATGGGAACATCGCAACCTGATTGTTCCAGTAGCAGAAGTTTTTTTTTCTTCTCAAGAAAAAAATATGTACTGAGTTTGTTGTACACTGAAGAAAGAGCTCCCTTGTTGAAATAATAGAGAACTCAGCTGTAGGCAGTATTCTGTAATGCAGTTGTTGGGGATTTTTGTTTATAAAGAGCAAATGTAATGCCATCTTTCTTGGCATGACTTGAAAACCTTTCCCCACAACCTGCCATGTTCTATGTTAATCGGTCAGTAGGCATATCTCTATAATTTCAAGATCCAGATTTCTAAAATGCCTTAAAACTAAGTTAATACGTTCACTAAGAAGGCTTTTGGAGCTTGAAAACTTCCATGGCAAATCCTTTGTCTGACTTTTCATAAGGAAAATTGATTGCTACTTTGGGTGATTTGGTTACTGTACTTATTGGCACTTTTCTTCATACATTCTTCAGCACAATATTTCTTCAGTATCCTACAGAAACAAAGTGGAAGTAATTATGACCTGAGTATGGCCTTAAAAGCCAGTAATTAAAAGCTGGTCTAATTGCTTAGTTTTAATTGTCCAGAGGAATTTTGTAGTGTGTTTTATAAACACTTTGACTTGGCCAGAGCTGGTAATGGGATGGTACGTCTGACTTGAGGAACTTCTGAGAATTTAAATCTCCTTTTCCCAGGAGTTCATCCCATGCATAGATTTCACTGTTCAGTGCACTGAATTGCAGTTAGTTGGTTGCCTGAAGTTCAAACTGCAAGCACAGACTCTGCAGATTAAGTGATTTATTTAGGAATATTAATGGGAGTACTTGAAAATTAGCCTAGTTCTGCATTTCATTTGATTATATATTAAAGTCGGCATGGATATGTGTGTATGGATTCTGTGCTCTCTCTTCTAGAAATGCAAAATGTTACTTGTCTTTGCTTCATATGTGTCTGATTGTACTTGGATAAACAGTGAAATGATTTGGGCACTTGACTTTGGAACCTTTTATTTCCTTTCACCTCCAAGTCAGCCAGCAAAGCAAGAACTGTACAGTGGTAACAGCTGTTGTGCTGACAGGCTTGGAGGCTTCTCACCTCTTTAAAGCTGTGCCCCTCATCAGGCCTCTTCTGTCCATTCCTGGTAAAGATACTGTAGTCTCCTGAGAGAGCTCTTCATGAGATATAGGTCCCAAAACTGGATTGAGTTAGACCTGGGGTGTTCAGTTGGTTTGGTTCTTTTCCTTCTTTTGTTAAAAAGATTTTTCTCTATCTTGCTTAAGGAAGAAGTTGTATCGTGACCCCTGAAGATAACACTTCTAAATCTTGGCTAGCCGATATCACTTTTGGTTTTTAAAATTTTCCAGCCTTTGAAATGCTATGAGTGGGGAGAGGACTTGAAAATATTTAAAATTTAAAAATTCACCAAACAACGTATCACATGAGATTTGAGGTTGGGCAACCATGATAGCATTTGTCTTGATAATTTTTTAAAGGTTTTTTTAAGGGAGCAGGCTGATAATGCTTATTTAGCAATTTGGAAGTAAATGTGAAACATAAATGTATCTCTTTATTCTGCCTAATAGTTTAATGCCGCATATCCTGCAGCTGTCCTAAGTGTGTCTGGTAGGTATCAACATAAAGCAGAGCTGGTGTGGAGAAGAAAGGCAGAGCAACCTGTGCTGCATTTAAATTTCTGACTGCAGTACAATTCAGCATTGGAGATGCATCTTCTGTAATGCTTAATAGAGCTTTCAGTGGGATTGGTTTTACCTGGCATTGAGGACTTCAGATGATTGGTGGTCTGCAGGAGTTTTGGATGGTGGGAGTTGATAAGGACCTGGCCTTACTGCAGCAATAACCTTGTGTCCTGTTGCAAGTGGGGTTTGAAACCGTTTGGGTAGGATGCAGCATGTGGCACTTCCTGTGCTCTTGTGTCAGCCTTGGTCACATAATCAGGGTGAGGCCAAGAGATGATGTGAACTTTTTGTTACTTCTTCACGTTTGCTGCCCAACAGTAGTCTTAGGTCTGCCTGTTTGGAAGCCAGTTATCCCTGGGCTAAAGCACATGCTTTTATCCATGGAGTGTATCAAGTGGGTTGCCCTTCTTATGCTGAGGGGTAAATGATTTTGACATTTAACACACAGGAGCATTTGTGTCACTTCTTGACAGCAGAGCAGCTTCTCACCCTGCTGCCCATGTTCATGTTGTTTAATGCAAGATGACGGGAAAGAACTTAGTCCACAATAAAACAGGATTGTAATTACCTTGCTAATGTCGACTGTGTTGCCATGCAGCAAGGCTCAGGCAGCTCGTACGAGGCAGCCACCCACGCTCTCTGCTCCCTTCTGCTGTGTGAGTTAGACAATGAAGTCATAAACATCCCCTTTGTATTAATTAATGTTGCTACAGAACATTTTGCATGTGTTTTCTGCTGAATGCATTAATCGAATCTATTTTCTGCTGGAGGTTTGTTTTGCCTAATGAGAAAGCCATGTGCATGCCTTCCCTCTCTGCCAGTCTTTTAGTGTAGGATATGAGGAATACTGTGAATATGCATAAACCGTTAGTAATTCAATTTATATAGTAAAAACCAAATGACAGTTCTGCAGAGCAAGGATCAGACTGTACTTGTTTTTTCCCTAGGCCTTTGTACAGGACAGTGTCTGTTCTTAACATACACTGGCACAGTTCACCAATCAGTTCAGCTGTGAACATTTGGAATTGGTTGGCATCCCGTTTGGGGAGATCAGGAGGAAAAGGGCATTGTCAGAGAGATGAGAGAGACTCCAGTTTTCTTTTCCTTTGAAAAAAAGAGGGGGGGGAAAAAAAGCAGAAATATTCTAGTTAAAACAGAAGTCAGTAAAATATTCCAGTAAGATATATGCATATATATATGTCTGTTCTTGCTACTTATATAAGAATTCTTTATGAGCTGAAATTATAATGGAGGTAATAAAGGGTCATGGTGTTACAGTTTTATTCTTAACAATTGGAATTATGATTCTGCACTAGACTCTGGGTCATTTGATGGGGGTAAATTCACATTATCTGAGGCTATGGTGTGGCTGGAGCTCTCTAGGTGGGCATCCATAATATTTTTGATCTTTTGCATATTCTTCCTTTGGACACCATGATATGTTCTCTAGGGTTCAGTCACTAAGTAAATCAGCTGACTTTAGGCAGCCCTTTGGATGATCTCCATGTCTTCATAAAGCACATACTTCTTCCTTTTGCAGGGACATTCCTGTAGACTTCAAGTACATTGCTGAACCAAGCATGCATTCCATGCCAGCTGTGACTTTGTCTCCAAATGGTAGGTTAACACTTTACTGCCTTCTTAGGCCTAATTTACTAAGGCATGTGTTACTGATTGTGTCTCTGTAGCGTTGCTGTGTTGGATCCCCCTGTCACCTACACTACCCCCCTTGCCAATCACTGTGTGCACTTACTCCGAGATTGGACTGGATCTGGTTTTGATTTAAAAGTCTTAAGAACACATATGTCAAAATGAGTGTTTATGTCACGGTAACTATGCATTTAAAATTAGATCTTCATCCAGACAGGGCAAAAGGACTCTTGCCTTTCATAGAGCTACTGTGTGCTCTTTGCTGTATTTGAAATATTAAGAGAAACAATGGTGGGAACTGACAATAGTGGCAAAGTACTAAGCAAGTTCAGCAGTCCTTGTGGTGCCACTGTTAAAGCAGAAACTGATGTTGTACATGATCGTGTTCCTTTCTGTTCTGAATATAGGCCAAATAACTCTTGCGTAAGAGAAATCCCAAATTATCTCAGTGTTTCTTTATGTTAATGTTTCACTGGTTTATGGTCTTCAACTAGAATCATACTGAAGGAGGAGAAAGGTTTAGGGGCTGAAGTAATCGCTGAAAAGCCTTCTAACAGGACAAATCTCTGTTATTTGTTTTGGCCAAATTTAAATAGCTTTAGTGTCACCATTATTAAAGTGTTGCCAGATTTGCAGTTAACAGTCCCATTATCCTGAGTAGTGGTTGATCAGCTTGTTGCACAGCTGACGTTCTCAGCCAGCTATCAGCATCAAATTGTATTTGCTTTGCAGTGTAAATGTTTTACTCTTAACAAATGAAGTGGGTTCCTAATATTAAAAGGAAGATTCTGGAGAAAGAGGTAACTGCATTTGAAAATGTTAGCTTCCTAAGCTGGCCTTTTTCAACCCATTTTTGAAATTGCACAACTTGCTCTACTCTCATTTCTTATGAGCAATGCAGGGAAAAGACCTTTTTAAAGTAGAAGAGGAGAATAACATGCTTGGGGTGCACACTTCATTTGTTTCTTTGGGAGGCTGAAGAAAATCCTCAAATTCCAAACTATTAGCAGGAAGAGTAATCAGATGTACAGTCAAGTCAGCACATTTTATGTTGTCACTGTTCGGGTAAAATACCATAAAGGCAGTGACAACATGCAGAGTTCAGGACAGAATTCTCTGTTCTAGGATGTTCTGTAGCATATCATCTTCATTGGATTCTCAGGCAGGAGTTAATGCACTGCCAAGATGGAAAATGAGATAAAGTTAAGATGAGAAAAGCCTCCGTGTTTTCTTTTACTAAAATATCTTTATTAATTGCAGTGAATTAAAGCAGTGATTTAATTAAATCTAATATTAAAGCAGTGAATACTAAATAGTTGCAAAAATGTAAGTATTTTCAAATTCCTGAGTCTACCTTAGACTTGTTTTTTCTGTAAAGAAAATAAGAGATGACTGTCTTAGAGTACCCACAAAACAGGTGGTGAAATAGATTGCAGCTGGATGGGGGTTTTTCCCCTGATCTGAGCCACCTGAGTGTATGCACCAGCAAGTTTACTCTGTAGCTTAAAAGTTTAAGAATATGTCAGCAGGACTGGTGCAGCACACTGTTGTAACAGCCAGAGCTTTGCCAGAGTCCTGAGTGCATTTTTTAGGAATAGGCATCCCAAATCTTGTCAAATATAAGATTTTGATTCTTAGCAGTTGTACCGGGCAAAAGCAGTATCAGCTGTTACATAATGAAAATCTGGATTAAGATTGTGCAAGAAAAATTATAAAAATCTCTTAAAACATTCTAGTTAAGTCTCTTTCTTCAGATGCAACACCCTTATACCACCTTTTCTTATTGCATTTTTAGGGAAATGGTTGGCTTGCCAGTCAATGGATAACCAGATTCTGATTTTTGGAGCTCAGAACAGATTCAGATTAAACAAAAAGAAAATTTTCAAAGGTCACATGGTAGCTGGCTATGCTTGTCAAGTGGATTTTTCACCTGATATGAGGTAAGTTTTCCTGGAAATGAACTTCATCTTCAAACTTGCAGGTACAGACACTAAATTTCTTGTTGAATCCTCTGCGACATTCATGTATGCGCAGTTGTGTTATTAGCTCAGCATCAGAGTTCCCTAGCCAAGCAGTAGAACATAAAAGTTTACTCTTAGCATATGATAGGACTAAGTTGTACTTGGGGATCGCTCTCAAGAACATTTAGAAAACAGTCTGTGAAGTCCAGATCCCCCATTCCCAAAGGTGATCTACATTACTCTTAAACCATCTGGAGACTCCTCTCGTTTTGCCTCATCCTGGCGCGGCACAGGAGGCTCCTACATCTGACTCACATCTGGCTCCTTTTGCACGTGGTCTGCAGCACAGGGTCTATTCCCACAACATTGTCTAGAGTACCTGGTTTCCCAGTTTCTAGGTCTGGTGTAGGTATCCTCATTAGTTGTTCAGACAACCATCTCTGTCTTCCTGTTGGCTTAGTAATATGCCCATACACTTACTACCATATGCACGTAAGACATCAGTTACTATAAAAACTGGAGAATAACCTCAGCAAAACTGGAGGAAAAAGCGTGTATGAATTTTAGAGGAACTTCTGGCACTTTCTCTTTTGCTGATGTATTCTCTGTGGTTCCAGTAACACAGTGTATGGTATAATCGCATTGCTTAGCACATTTACCTCACAGTTGATGAATCACCTTCTGCAGGACTTGTGTGCTCTAGAGCACAGCGTGAATGCTAATTTTTTGGTAGGTTTGTTTGCAGGCTGTCAGACAGGAAGCTCACTGGGGGAAGCTCCTTTCTGTTGCTCAGTGTAATGGTGTTATAATACAAGCAGTCTTCACACATGATACAGCTTTTTTTTTTAATTCTGTTAATACAGCTATGTGATATCTGGAGATGCAGATGGAAAACTAAACATCTGGGACTGGAAGACGACAAAACTCTACAGCAGATTAAAAGCACATGATAAAGTCTGTATTGGTGCAGTGTGGCATCCACACGAGACATCTAAAGTCATTACGTGCGGCTGGGATGGTCTTATTAAACTATGGGACTAAAGATGAGACTACAAAGGTGCAAGTCCTGCACACATCTGAGTGGCTTCTGCTGTAAGGATGGGTAGATGTGTGTAATACTGCAGTTCTCAGCTCGCTGTATATATGCACTAAAATCCAAGAAATCTTCAGAAGACTCAGCTTGAAAGGATATAGTTCTAAATGTGGCATCTGGGTATGAGGAGCTGAGGTCATCTGAAGCATGCAGAATCCCATGTTAGTTTGTCCTGTCACTGCTTGTGAAAAACACTCTTGTAAAATAAAGTAATTTTAAGAAAAACTATTTTTGTGGTTCTGGCTGTCGGAGATGTGGGGAGTCAAAGGAGAAAACCAGCAATTGTTAACTTTCTTCTCAAAAAAGAAACCTTTGGTACCTACTGCAAGAGCTGAAAAAGATGCGTTTGTTTACCTGGTTTTAGGTGGTATTTTGTTGTCACCAAAATACTTCTGCCTTTATAAAGCACAAACCCACTTGCTGAGATTTGTTAATTCGGAGTAGAAATGAAGAACTAATTGGAAGCTATCACTTGTCAGGTAAACTCTGTCAACTGAAGACTGCATTCATACATAGTCTTAGTTTCTGTCTGTAGAATCATGATGATGACTGATTTTCACCTCTGCCAGTAGTCCTCATTTTCAAGATTTTGCTTGTAATGGTGGGGTGCTATGTGTTTGGTTTTTGTTTCCCGTATGCTGTTTTGTTCCGGTAAGCATGACATATTAAAAAAAAAAAAAGTGGATGTTTCTTGTTCAGTTTGGAATAGCTTGTTTTATAAGCCCCATGAAGGTTTTGATGATTTAATGTATATACATGTCACACTTTTTCTCTTAAAAGAACTTATTTTTAATAAATCTTTTTATAAAAATTCTGTTTATTTTTATTCAATTTTTCCATCTTGCAGTGTCCATATATAAAATATTTTCTGCCATTTGGTATTTTAATTTGTAGTTGTACCAAATAAACTCATTCTCTAGCAGTGTTCATTCAAAACTAATGCAAGCTGGTAACAGGAGAAAAAACTATTTTCAGTTCCTCGTCTCCTCTCTTTTTGAGCTCATAATGGAAGTAAAAACATGTAGCAAATCTTATCCCACTGATCAGTCTTTAATTACAGTTTTGAATGATATTGTTTACTGTAAATCCAATCACTGCTCATCCATTATCAACAATAGCAAAGGAGTTATTGTCTTAATTGACGGCAGGATAGAAGCTGAGGCAAAGAATCCCAGGTGGTCTAGATGGAAGGAAATGGATTGGTTCTTTTGCGGGTTTTGGGTTGTTTGACTGGTTGCAAGACAATTCTGGTCTTTCACAGAGAACTTACACAGAGTAGGCCTTGTGAGTGAACATGGAGCTTAGGTATTATTTTAAGACCAATTCTAAAGCTGAGCTCGAGGGTCGTTCCACTGTCAGTCCGTGCTGGTGTGTATCTGCACCAGGTTTACATGTTTCTGTTTACTTTCCTATCTCAGTAGCCTTGTGTGCCTGAAACAGTGCCACGCACTGTTTTCACAAACAGCGTATGGGTGGTAACTGGGCCTTGCCCAGCCTTGCACCCGTGCAAGTACTAAGATAGGAAATGATAGAGCCTGGAGGGAGAAGAGTGAGCTGGTCCAGTATGTCCTGATGACTGATCTCCTTTGCAGGGAGAGAAGAGGCTGTTCCTGTTTCTCTGCTCTTCAGGATGTGGGTGGGAAAGAGCTGCTGCTGTCTCACTGAGGGTGGGTTTCCAGCAGGGTGCTTTTCACAGGGAAGGTTTGATTCCTGAGCTGGGAGTTGAGCTCTGGTGTGTGCTTTAAGAAAGGAGGCTGAAGTAATTTGGGCAGATACAATGTGCCCTGACCATTAACTGTTTATATGCACAGGGAAATAAGGAGGAGAGGAGGAATAGAGCAAATAGAGAAACTTCTCACAGGAAGACTTATTAGTTTTCACATCAGAAACACCTTTCCCAAATGCCTTAAAAGCATTTAAATCATAGTACACAAAAGGCTTGGCTCTGTCACGGGTGCTGGTTTTTTCCATGTGTCACCTTCCACCAGAACTTAAGACATATATTTAAAAATATGTATATGCTAAGTATAAAAATAAGTGCATAAACTTGCAGTAATGTACTGGGTGTTGTCTTTGGAGGGAAAAAAAACCAAAAAGAAATGTTTCAATCAATTCTGTTGGAGTTGATGAACTGGGATTAAATGTTTGCAGCAAGGCCAGAACTGGAATTCCCCTAGAAACTTTCAGATAAAATCCTTTGTCCCTCACAGTTGGTCACTTCGTTAATCTTTCATGGAATTTCTCACATCTGCATTGAAGCCTGCAGGGGGAATTTTTATGAGGATAATTCCGTCTTGTCAGCTTGAGAGTTGCAAACTGCAAAGCTTGTGTTGTCAGCTAGTTTGCTGTGCACAGGGATAGACGGTGTGTGTCAGTGCAGTGCGAGTCTAGACTTGAGTTTCCAGCAGCCACATGGAAAGAGATTTCTTTCTGGGCTAATCAACTCAAATCATGTCCTTCTCTTCTCTTCCCCACTTCATGTTTCACCAGAAATCGCTCTAAGTGTTGATCAGAGCAAGTCTAGTCTGAGACCCTCTAGGCTGAACGTGGCCCTGGAGCAGACAGAGTCAGGGAAAAGGTAGAATTGGGAGAAAAGGAAAGCATGCGTTTTTAGTTCCCCCAATTTATTCTCCTCTGACATTAGATGGAGAATGCAACGTAGTGATTCAAGCCGAAAAAAGCATCTTGAGAGGGCTGCAGACAAGTGTGTTGCACTGCCAGGAAGGGATACAGGCAAGCTGGAGTGCAGGGCTGCCGTCACAGCATCATGATTTTTTTCCCCTGGGTCACACATCTGTAACTTTCAGAAATGACGTAGCCAGTATGTTGCTACTTTTATTCATACTGATTACATTTACGGTGGAAATCTTACAGATCGGGCAACTATCTCCATCATTCTTAAGAGTTCTGCGTGGGAAACTTGATAGTTCTTTTGGCCTTTAGCCAGGTTTTTTCTTGAACTTTTTTCAAATATGAGAGGGGGAGATGTCCCACATATCCTCGTGCATCTTGCTGGTAAGGAGGCTGGCTGTCTTGAAGCAGATGGTCTTAGCATCTGTCTTGCTCAGAGTTTATAATTGTCCCCAGTAAGATGGGACTGCTCAGTCTTTGCCCTCATTATGAAGAACAAACATCAAAATTACTGTACATCCAGAAAAGTCCAAGATTGTCTTGTAAAAAGCCGATTTTTAGCAGCAAGCAGATGTTCAATATGCTGTTTAACACTGTGCTCTTTAACGGCTGATTTAAACAGGGAGCCTTGCAGCTCTGGCAGCCCAGTAACGTGATGTACTTTCCTTCTTCCTACCAGCTGGTTATTACAAAATCCTGCTCCCGTTTGCTAGGAAGACTCCATATGACAAGCAGCCTGCACGAGGGGGAACATGCGGAGAGTGGAGGAGGGAGGGGAGTTTTGCTTGGAAGACTGTATGAACAGTTGAACCTATACGCTGGAAAAAAATCAGTTGCCAGGGAGGTTGTTCCTCTGGAGACTACTTAAGGACTTGTTACTGTAGGTTGACTTCCCTAGCGTACACTCAAAATTTAAGTCTCATATTTTGCAGTAAAATATGTCTTTTCTGTTAGGCTTGCTGATAAGCAAAGCAGTCACCACGGCTGTCTTGCAGCACTCAGAGAAAACTGCTTGTGGCAGGGCTATGTTTACAGAAACTGCTTGCAGAGTCTAAAGCTTTCAGAAACGAGTTGCAATACTTTCAACAGGCCGTGGACCTGTAAATTCACCAGGCACACTGAAAGTTTGACCTCAGACCTGTTCATTGTCTTGTATGACAGAATATTAAAAACATGTTATGTGCTAAAGCATTGAGCCTTTCTGAGCCTCCTTTTGTCCTGCTGTGCTTCATGCCACTGGGAGACTCCTCAAATGCAAAGTTATTGCAGGTGTGCTGTGTTGGTCAATAGAGTGAAAGGTTCTTATTAGGCCTTTGGTTTTTTTGGTTAGTCTGAAAGATGTCAAGGCTAACTGAGCCTGCTTCTCTGCTTTGGGAAAGGAAGACAGCAACAAAAATCCTCTAGGGAGCTGTTTTCAGTAATAGGAACTTCATGGAGCTTCAAGACCACTGACAGTTATCCAGACATACTTCTGGCAATGCAGATCTTTCTCATTCTCCCAGCGTAATTATCCCACAGTTGGTGCCTTGCTCCTATTCCCCAGATATTGTGGAATAAGTCTTCTTGTTGGTTTTTTGTGGGTGTGGTTTTTTGTTGTTGTTGTTCTGGTTTTTTGTTTCTTTGTTTGTTTTGTTTTGGGGGGATTTTTTGGTGGCGTTTAAACTCTTGCAAAGCAATATTAAAAAACAAACAAACAAACAAACAAAACCTGTCCTAGAAGATCTGTGACAATTTAACTTCCCACCCTAGCTTGCACCAGGCTGATTTCCACACGCACCTGGGCCTTTGCTCGCCCACAAGAGTTGTTTACACTTTGCTTCAGCATCCCTATACAGTGTTGCTCCTTCAGCTCCTCCTCATGTACTCTCTAAAATGTTCTCCCTTCCAATATTCCTTGGAGACAAAAAGGGAAAATCATTTGATTCATTTGTCAGGCCAGACATCTACAGGAAAAAGAGGGAAGGCCCATTCCCTGGAGTTTTCAAAACCACACTGTGTTTTTGTAGAAGAGCTTCCCTGCAGCAAGCTCCTTTCTCTGCCCTGCTGCTGATTCTTTGGGAGTACCATGGTACAGCAGGGTGAGTGACTTTTGTTTGCTTTTTGTCATGATTCCTCCAATATTAAACAAGTGGGATTACATTATTGAATATTTCTTTGGATCCTGAATTCTCCTACTTCTTAGAGCAATTTTCTTTCACTTCATAAAGAAGTAGTTAAAAGGCATTTAAGGGCCTCTCCTACCTGGCAAGTCAGTTTGAGGGGTCAGCATGGGATTGTCTGGTGAAGTCCCAGCCCCTGCATCTTGGCTGCTCCTGGTTGGTGTCCATGGAGAGACGTGGGTCCTCCCAGAGCATGGTTGCTGCTGCTGCCACCTTAGAGGTCTGACACAGTTCAGACCGTCCCCTCCTCCCTGCAAGGGTAGTGGCTCCACTCTAGATATCTGAAAGTGGATGCAAGGGTGGGATTCACATTGTTTGATTCAAAAATGGAATTTCAAATATGGGGACAAAAATACCAGCTGAGGCACAGAAGCATTTTCATTACTGGCATAAGTTCTGTACGGTGTATGGCACTGCACTTTCTTTCAGGAAACTGCTTAAAACCAAACATCTATGGTGGTAATCCACCAAAAAGAGCAGGGATGTGGCAGTGGTATTCACATTTGAGTCATCATTTCCAGGCAGCAGAAAGCAGACTCTCATTTCCCCCTTGTGTTAAGGCGCTGCCTTATCGGGGTAAGGGACATAACAGGGGCTGTCTGCAAAGGTCTCTTTGGGAACCAGGTGAAAGTCTTTACATCAGGCAGGTCAAACTGTGCCTTGAACAGAGACTTCTATTTAAGGGAAGAGATCCATTTATTGTTGCAGGTGGTTCCCTTCAAGTGCCAGGCTTGCTCTGCAGATGCTGCCCCTGAAAGCCAGGTGGAGAAGCAGGTATAAATGTCCCTGAATGTAGGTCAGCTCTGAACTTCCACCAGCACTAAACCAGGTCTCTACTGACTGCAATTAAATGTCACATTGTGTTAACAAGCAGAAAAGAATCACGAGTGATTTCCTACTGAATAACCCTGAGGATCCTTTCAAGGACAAGGGAGTGGCTAATGAAGCTCATGAAATCCAAGTTTTGTAATGAACCAGATGGTCGCAGCTGTTGAATAATTCACCAGAGAGAAGGAGTGCCATTTCTTCAGGTGTGCTGCTGGGTGATATGCCTCCTTGGCATCTGCCAAGAAAGGCCAGACATATGTTCCCTTTACGAATTCTTTGCTCTTTCACAGTTGAGAGGCTCTCCCTAAGAACAACCCTTCACAAATCACTGATGGGATCAAAGCCTGGGGCCAGAAAGGCATGCAATAAATGGCAGGTTTAGAGTGCAGCAGGAGGTCAGACCTTTGTTTGGTCAAATTTCTGAAAGTCCAAGGAAGCCAGTGTGGCATTCAGAAAGAGACCATTTTTTCTGGAGGAGCATGTTAATGTTCTAACATGCTGCCATGGGCTCTCTATGGAATGCTCATGATGCAGTATTAACTGTGATAGTTTTGGGGGATTCACGTCTGATGCTGTTCTTCATCCTCACTAGGTCACAGGCAGCACCTGTAAATTCTGACTCACAAATGTGTGTGATTTATTAGTTGCCATGGTTCTCTCTGAAATACCCTCACAGAAGAATCTGTGCAAATAAAACTGCCCCTACACATGGGTTATCTCTGGAAAGATCCACTTTAGACTGAGCTGAAACATCTGGTGGAGTTGTCCAACTGACACAATTGTGGCTCTGCATCAGGAATGAGACCTGGTCATCACGCCTTGGTTAGCTGGGCTTGGCACTGGCTGTGGCCACCATGAATGACCTGAAGTGTGGGCAGTAAGGAGGCTCCTGGGCTGGAGGCAACGAGCCGGCTGCTCTGGAGAGCTGATGTGGATGCCTACAGGGAGCAGGGGAAGATGCCCAATGCACCTGGGGACAGTAGGCCAGGAGTCTGAGGGGAGAGCAGGGCTGGGCAATACCTGTAACAGTGATGCTGAGCAGATCTGGGGCTGAGTCCGACTTTCCTCCTTAGCTGCTGCCAAGGGAAGGGCCTTGCAGTGGGTCTCTGAGGAGCCATCTCTCCCTCTCTCTCTCTGTCTCTCTGACCAGTGAGAGGGAAAAATGGGCTCTGCTGCATTCTCTGCAAGAGATGCTGGATGCTGCCCAGGTGTGGCAGCCTTTAGGCAATGCCAAGACAAGCCAGTGGCCCTTTCTTCCTCCCTGGGCATGGCCACGCTGTTACCAGTCTCCAGGCTGTGGCTATAATGGCAGAATGCCTTGTCCACACTGGTTTTAATGGTGCACTCTGTACTTATCTCTTGAAGAAGGGGGAACCTATGGTGGTTTCTTTGCAGGTCTGATCTGGGAAGAGATATGGAATGCAACACTGGCATATGGTCACTGCATGGAGATGGTATCAACAAGCTCATCACTTACTGCACAGTCTTTCCAACAGTCTCTCTCCTCCAGAAGCTCCTCCCAGGAGCATTCCACTGCTCCTGGGCAGTGGAATGCTCCCAGCAAAGAGCCATCCTACAGGAACAAAACATGGCTCAAACATGGATGCCAGATGTGTGCAGATGTCCCCAAGATAGCTGGTCTGGCTGAGAGACAGCATGTAGCAGTAGATCTGGCAGGGGTTGGCTTGTGGATCTTCAGCTCTGGCTGAAGCAGCATAAGCCTGTGGATGACAGAATTCCCAGATCCCTACCTTTCTCTCTCAGCACAGTCCATAACAGGCTGGAGATACCACTTGAGCAGTGTGTACAGCTGGGACCCTGCAGCACGTAGGGGGCAACTGTGCCTGGTTACAGCAGTGGGTGGACAAAAACTTACCACACACACAGTGTCCCTCAGCACCACCCTGTCCACTGTGGCATTCAGCCAGCACTGGCTTGTCTTCTTGCTGTGCACGTACCTGACAGCTCAGTCCTTAGGAGATGGGAACTGAATTCATTTAAGGGTCTCTCCTTTAGGTAAAAGAGATCAATAAAAGAGAAGGGGTAAGGGCACAAAAGCAAGATCTCAGAAAGAAAGGCTGAACTCTGCTCTAAGAGATGTGAAGTAGAAAGGCACAGATAGTGTATTAAATAAGTGCTGTTCATTTTCTCCTACAATATCACATAACTGCCTCCAGAGAGATAGATGGTTTTTATCTATCCTGCATTTGAGATAAGGTTCTTTTTAAAATTACCATAGTTATTGGAATCTTTTTTTGCAGAAGATGTAGCCTGAAGTGTTCCTGACTACCTGGCAATCCCAAGCAAGAGATTAGATGAGAGTTTACTGAACTCTCTTACTAACCAAAGAAAAACCAGGATGGACCTCTCCTCCACTTCTGTAATTTCCATACTGCCATTTTTACTTCAGGGAAATAAACTATGGAAGATATGCATCGCTTTGGAATTTTAACACCTGGGAGAAGTCATGTGATTTGTTTTTTGCCCTCTATCTATTGGTTTCTTAAACAAATGATAATAAGCTACTAAGCTACTTATTCTAAGACTAGTTAGGAGAAAAAACCTGTACAGTGCTAAAGCCCACATTTTTATATTTTATTAATAAATCAGGACTCGCAGCTGGACTTTTGCCACCCCATTATTTGAAAAACGGGAACTGAGCCATGCTGCAGTGCACCAATCGTGATCATTCCAATAAGCTAGATATTAGTTTAGGAAACTCTGGCAGCCTCTTGCATTTTGATGAATCTCCTTATGGCCCTGCATCATTAAACAACCTCAGTACTTAATGTATGAGGGTTATAGGAAGCATGGCTGTCACCGAGAAGGCATTTCCTGCTAATTTTCTAGGGTCATGGATCTCTTGGGTTGTGTGTTAGCTGGCTCAGGTATGGCAACAGACAGCTTGGCCCTGAGGAAAGTCCTTTGCCCAGCTCTTGGACGTGGGGAATTCAATGCATCTGCAACAGGTCATCTTGATTTTGATGCAGAGCTGAGGACATGGTGGGCCCCCACAGTGTCCCGCTCTGGGTGAGTGCGAAGCCCCTTGCTCCCTGGTCCAGGCAGGATGTGCAGGAGCAGAAACAGGAGCTACTTTTATAGAATCATAGAATATCTCAAGTTGGAAGGGATTCAATAAGTGTCATTGAGACAAACTCCCTGCTCCTCACAGGCCTACCTAAAACCAAACCATATGACTAAAAGAGTCAACCAGACACCCCTCAACCTCTGACAGGCTGGTGCCATGACCACTTCCCTGGGAAGCCTGTTCCAGTGACTGACCAGCTTCTGGGTGAAGAACCTTTTCCCAGTGTCCTGTCTGAACTTCCCCTGGCACAGTTTCATTCCATTTCTTCATGTCCTGTCACTGGAGAGAGGAGAGCAGCATCTCCCCCTCCACTGCCTTCCTTGAGGAGGTTGTGTACTGCAATGAGGTCACTCAGCGTTCTCCTCACTCTGAACAACCCAAGTGATCTCAGCAGGTCCTTGTAAGTCTTGCCCCTGAGACTTTGCACCATCTTGGTCACCCTCCTCTGGACACACTCTAATAGTTTGATGTCCTTATATTGGCATCCAAAACTGCACACGGTACTCAAGGTCAGCAGTGCAGAGTCGAGCACCTCCCTCAACCAGCTGGTGATGCACCCCAGGATATGGTTGGCCCTTTTGACTGACAGGGTAAACTGCTGCCTCATATTCATCTTGCCATTGATCAGGACCCCAGAACTCTTTCTGCAGAGCTGCTCTCCAGCGTCTCATCCCCCAGTTTGTACATATAACCAGGATTACTCCCTCACAGTTGAAGAATCTGCCACCTGCTCTTGTTAAATTATATCAGAAAGCAAAATGGCACCAGCAGGTATTCCTCAGCCTTGAGACAAACTGGAAAAGATGGCCTGGCCATGTCTATTTACTAAACACTTTCAGCTTCTCAAAAAATGTGGCTGCATCAAGGGCGTTGTTGGCTTGGACTGGCTCATGGCTGTGCCTAGGAATCATCTGGGAGAATCCTAGATGGCCTGAGCCAAAATTGTGCCAAGGATCTTGTCAGTTAACCAGGTAGCCACTCCTGTGAATGCTGCCTATCAATGCTAAATTTCCTAGCACAGGGATAGCTGGGATCATCACCTGTCCAATAAACCGATCCCGCAGCACCGTCCACCTTCTTCCCTAAATGAGGCATCTGATGTGCAGAAGCCGAAGTTAAGAACTCCCCGCTTAGAATTAACCTCCTCTTCAGCAAATCCCACTGTAACTAAAGAAGAAGAGGGATTTCTTTTTAAAAGTAAAATGAAAAGGGGGGGCAATAAATCAGAGACTCCATATGACACAAAGCACAGTCAGCGTGACTGAAAGGCATTAGATTGAAAACCAGCATGCATTTGTTATAAAAGAAAGAGTTTGTTTAAAAAGTTAAAGTTTCAAATGTGATTAGGAAGACTGATACAAACCAAAACACACCAGGGTAGAGAGCCAGCTTTCACTGAAGAGATTAAAACCCCCTCCATTTCCACTAGCCCCTCACCACACACCAATTGAAGCAGGGAGGGGTGTTTTCTGCATCTTCCAAAGCAATCCAAGGTTTGTGGCTTCTGTGGTCAACACAGATGCTCAAAGTTGGATTTACTGCAGCAGTTTCAATGCCTACAATGGCTCCTCAGGTCGAGGTGGGAGGCAGGTACTGGGACCAGAGCTCCCCACAGCCCCCAAGCAAGGGTGGTGGGAGGACAGCTGCCTGAAGGGCTGAACCAGTAGCACAGCAGCAGACCAGGGCCTGTCCACCCTGGGGCAGCAGGAGCCCTCAGAGAGGTGGGAGAGGAGGAAAGCAGATGCCTGGCTTGGAATAAAGCCTGAGGAAGGTGAGGGGAATGGCTCAATCCACTGGTGAGGCAAAGCAGGCCCTGAGCAAGCAAGCTGACTTGTCTGCCTGGAAGGAAGAGCTCCTACCTCTGGCTGCTTGCTGAGATCCTATGGACTTGTTGGGTCCAGCACAGGTTCCTGCTCTGGGAAGGAGGGGATGAGGGTGGTAAGGTAGCAGAGAGGTGAAAAAGGAAAGGTGGGTATGGAAGAAGAAAATCCCAGGACTAAGAGAAGGAACTACACGGAGACAGAGGGAGAGACTTGTTAAAAACAAAACACTGGGCTGAGGCACACCAAGGGGAGGGACACCAAGCCCTGCAGAAGTCAGAAACCAAAGGCAGTTACAAAGGCCACACATTAAGGACATGGAAGTGGTAACATCTTGTATTTGAATGCAAAGTTTAATGTCAAAATTCTTTTGAAAATAAGAAAAACCCCAACCTGCTACATATTTTTGAGCTCCCCCCATTCCTTTGCTCCCCAGGAAATGCCAAAGGCTGGCTCTTTGGGGGTGCACTGCAGACAATCCACATCCCAGCCTGCAGAGCCCCAGCACAGCAGCAGACCAGGGCACCTGCCTGAGCCACCACCTTTGCCAGCATCGGTGCAGATCCAGGGTCTGGCCTCTTTGTGCCAGGGGCAGGCAGCTGGACCAGGGAGGTGTTGAGGAGATGCAGGTGTCCAGGCACAGCACTGAAGAAGGCACCAGCCAAACAAAAAGACCAGGTTTTCATCTCCTTTTAGTAAGTACCTTGCTGATGAAAAGCCATTCGCTGCAGCCATTGCATGACTAATTTAAATCAAGCTGGTTTTTGAGCAGATGAACTAGGGAAGCCCTGTCTTCTGTGGCTGAAGACTATGGAGGGTGAGGAGGGGGAGCACTGGCAGCAGCTTTCCCAGCAGCTGAGTGTCTCTGTCCCACCGTCTCCCGTGTCAGAAGCATTGAACTCACTTCATGCAGCCAGACTTAAAGAGCCAAAGTCAGATCACTCAGAAGCTGCTCAACGAAATAGGTAGAAATTTAGTCTGGTGGTGAAATTCTGCCCAATTCAGCTGAAATTTGCCAGTGGGTTCAAGAACATACTGTTCGACTAAAATTTGTTCCATAGGAAACAAGGCCAAAGTAAAGAAGGTGCCAACCAGTGATGGTTGCTTTACAGAGTAGTAACACTTCACCGTTTCTTAGAAAGGCACCTCCTCAGAAGCACTCCCCTCCCCAAGGGCTGGCACAGCTGAGCCAGGAGAGCTTCCCAGGGCAGCCCTGCCTCGCTGGCATGCTCAGGCGTGGGGAAGCCTGGAAAAGCCTTGCTGTTAGCTCCCCCAGGCAAACCTTTACAGAAACCTCTGTCCTCTGAGACAGTGTACCCATTGACAAATATATTGCCACACAGATCTGCACCATGTACCTTCTCCTAGCGCCAGGTCTTTTGACAACATATAAATATAAAAGCCAGGCCATTTTGTTAGCAGTCTCTACAGACAAATTTAGCAACTTAAGCCAGTGATGCCAAAGTCCTCTTCAATAACGCGCCGGGGCCAGATGCCTTGCAGTCACACATCATAAATTCCTTTCTGCTATTTCCATCTTGTATTTACCCAGCTCAGTGTGTAACAACTACTGGCATTGAAGGCGTTCTTTTTCAGGAACATCTGTGGTTTTGATAAGTCTTTGTAGGTATGGAAAAGCCTGAAGTCCTTCAGCTCCAGTTCTCGGAGCAGACTGTACCAGTACCGCACCACAGTGCTGTCATTGCCACTAACCTCAAACCCAGGCCAGTGGATGTGCACCTCAAAGACCAGCTGTCCTATCTGCTCAACAACATCTTCCAGGATCAGGTTTTCCAAAATTTTCCACTCAGCACTCTCCACATCTGCCTTGAGGACATCAATCTGCAACAAAAGCACCATTACCATGTGAGATGAGAAACTTTGCAATTATAGCCAGTAACAACTGAGGCCAGTCTTGACCATTCTTTAGTATACATAGTTGTTCTTATGTATAATTCTGTATTTAAAAAAATTTAAAAAATCTCAGAGGACTAACACGGGCAGTACACGATGTTTCACTCTTGTCTGTTCACAGTCCTTCTCCTCCTGCCTCCAACTCCTGGTCTGAAAAGCTATGTACCTGGAGGTGCCGATGCAGCTCCTCCTACAAACAAAGTATTTTACTGTTCCTTCACGATTCTTGTGGTGGCATCACACCTGTGAGAAAAAGAAACCTACCTAACTAAATACAGACACTAAGGCACGACTGTTCCTTATTTCTCTGTCACAAAATTCCGTGACAGATCTAAACACACCAACAGTGATTACTTGCACCACAGTCGAGTGGGGTCCTCATGAGCCAAGATGCTACTTGCCCCACATAAAGTGCAGGAGAAGACCAAAGTGAAATGGATACATGAGCAGCTCAGGTCACCAGCTGCCCTCGGCCAAGTTGCTGGCTGAAGATTTTGCAGGCATCACATCAGATGCTAAGGAGGACCAAAACAAAAGATAGTTATGCAAAGAGTCTACAGGGTCTTAAGGGCAACTCCTCCAAGAAAAACACATAGCAAGAAAGAAGCTGTGAAGGTGTTTAAAGAGAATAACAGATCTAGTAGAAAAGTTCCCTCTTCTAGTTTTAGACCATTTAATTTAATTTTGTGGTGAGATATTCAGCAATCCAACTTTTCACAGCCCTACACAACTGCGAGTTGGCTTCGCCTGGAGATTAGTTGGGGGAGGGGAGCTGTATGCTTTAATGAAAAGAGAGCATTTCATCACCATTTCACACCTGGTA
Source organism: Pachyramphus minor (assembly GCA_013397135.1). Taxonomy (NCBI): domain Eukaryota; kingdom Metazoa; phylum Chordata; class Aves; order Passeriformes; family Tyrannidae; genus Pachyramphus; species Pachyramphus minor. Next base: position 162,294 of record VYXB01006318.1, read on the forward strand.
GAAACAGTAACTGCAGTGCAGTAGTGATACCAAGCTGCAGAGCTCAAGGGTCTGTGTTTCCCAGAGCCACAGAGGGGAAACTCCCACACTGCGAGAGTATAGGGTTCGCCTGTGCCAGTTCCACCTGAGCTGCTGCTTCCGCCCATCTGCTCACACTCAAGATATGTTTGAAGTGAAAAACTAAGTTAATTTAGAGTTAAGAATACTGAAGGAAAAAAAAAGCCAACAAAACAGGGCCAAAACCTCCAGATTCTCTCACACAAGTGTTGAAAAAATGCATGTGTGCAAGTACAGGACAGAAATTTGGGTGGGTAATGTAAAAGCATTGCCAAGGTAACTGTTTTCCTAAGCTGCACCATACCAGGATGCCTCGTTGGTCTCATGCCATGCCCCATCCATGCTGGCTGAGGCCCTTGCTCACAGACCCCTCTGCCCTGGGCACAGGCCAGGGGTTGTGCTGTGAACACGTCTCCTGTAAAACCAGAGCTCTGCATTGCATGAGCCAGAGCCAGAAACCACAGGGCTGTGGCGAAGGGCATCTACCTTCCCTCATTCTTCAGATGGCTGAATCGAGACACAATAGGTTGATCTGCTGAGGTGCAGAGCTCACAGCCACGTCAGCCCTTCTCAGGGACTGTGCTCCAGCACTACAGACGGCCATGGGATGGCAAGAGTCCGTAGGTGCTGGACGTGTGCCCACTCTGTTCTCCATCTGTAAAACAAGGGTATTTACCATGGAACACCCTCTACAGAGTGCAGGGGTTGTGCCAATAAAAGGCTGCAAGACTTCAGTGGAACAAGCTGTAAAACAGCTGAAAATAACACACTGCATTTTCAGAGCAGGACTTGGGAGAGTGGGACTTGAATGAGGTCCACGGTCACAGCCCGAATAATAAGCCAAGCCGCTGCTTGTCTGCTCATTAAGGCGGCATTGTGCGTCCTCCACGCTGTGGGAGGCAGCGAGCCAGTGGAAAATGACTGAGGGATTATGGAATTAAAGCCCATATTGTGGCATGTCCGCATGGGGAGCAGAGAGGAAGGTTGCACAGACAACCTTAGCTCTGGTATTTCCTAACTTGACTCTACAACAAAGAGCCTGTCAGTCTGTCCATCCGTGGGTCAGTGAAACAGTTGAACATAAGGCTCCCCTGGGTTCAAGGGGAGGCTGAATGTAAATGATGCTGCTCATGACATTTCAGCTGAGAACTACTTCATGGGTGAGCTCACTTGTTTTCCTTTATACATTTAAATAGGTTATTTATTTTTCAAATACCAACTCGCATCTCTACCTGTAATGCAATTTTGCAGGCAGTTAATTCCGCATGGGTGCAATTGCCATAGGACCACACACTGCTGCCCTTCAGACACCGAAGATTTTTATCTCTGGCAGACTTCTGTAACTTTGAAAGCAGACAAATTATTCAAAACCTTATATTTTTGGGAGAAAGGGCTAGGGGGCAGGGGGTGGTGTATAGGGGAAGAAATGTTTTTATGCATTTGCTTTTGTTTTCCCATGATCTGACTTTATGGCAAGAGTAGGACATCTTTTTCCCATGGTAATGTTTGCAGTCATCATACAGGTTTGTTTGTTTTTGTTTTGTGACACTAACTGCTGCTCTGGCTGCTCAGCAGGCCTCTTATGCTCTGTGTTGTATTTTCAAAACTGATCTGAAAAGTGGCTGCTAACCAATGTTTCAGTAGGAGAAAATGAGTGACCACAATAACTGCTTAAACACAGACTGAAATGACCAGGAAAGAAATGCAAGGCTAGTGGGAATGTGCATACACAAACCAGAGGGTCTTTGTTGCCTTTAGTGCTTGTGCACTGCTCAGAGACCTGGAGGGAGGAGGGTACCTGTCTCTACCCACCAACTTTTGTGACTGTGTCAGAGGATCTGAGCAAATAACAAGCGTCCTGCTAACACAAATGCAAGTTTTGTGATGATTAGACAGCTCAAGAGATATTTACCATCGGTGATAAGCAGCACACTACTGATAAGAAATACACTACCACCTTCCAGTGGCCTTGATTCAAAGTGCTAGTGAAAGGATTAGTGGACATGTCTATAAATTCAGAGCTCTAATTCATCTGGGAGCGCAGCTGGAGGCTGCTGCTGGGAGTAAATCCCGGAGGGCAAAGATCTACAGTGCCTGAAGGTAAAGTATGGCAGTCAGTTTCAAGCACTCACAAAAGCTGGTTCTTCTTATCTTCCACAAATCCTTTTATCCTCCAAGAACTAACTAGGCTATCACAGAAAAAAAAAATGTGGATTTTTAAATGTTTTCTCAGTTTAGCTCCTTTGAAAAAGCACTGCAGCACTGTACCACTTACACTCAGAGAAAAAAAAAAGGGCCTTGCTCATGCACAACCAAGCATATAAAACAGCTGAAAAAAAAATGTGTTTTAGTTAGTGAAGGTCAACACGTACTGTATGAAGGCTCATTTCTTCTTTTTAGGGTAATGACTTGTTACAACTGTGCATCATTTCCTAAAGCAGAGATCAGATCTCTGTTTGCCTTGATCGCTTCTGAAATACCAGGGTTAAGGGGGATTTCAGGCTCTGCTTTGCCCCGTGGGCACCATTTAAAGCTCCCCATGGAGAAGACTCAATTGAGAGTGAGTAGCTGGAGGAAGCAATTTAGCTGTATTATTTCCACCATGAGCTCAGCATGTGGAAGTGAAAGCCAGGAAAGGCAAAAACAACAAAAGCCATACTGGTCTTGTAAGGAGGATCCCTCCAGTTCTGAGGGAGCAGGTCTGCGTTGCAAGCTGGGAGCAGGGAGAGGAGAGCTGGTTACAGCTTTCAAGCACAGGAACAGAGCTCAGAACAACCAGGCCTCCTGAACCGCAGGGCCACCCCCACAATTTGAGGCTGGGAGAATCAACCCTCTAATCTGGTTCCCTGATACCCAGTTACCATTTTGACATCAGCTGTACAGCAAGACAAACTCTGCTGGCTTATGCATCGGTTTTTTCCCCCTCTCTGCCTAAGTACAATTCTCTATTTTCTGCAGACAAAACTCTAGAAAAAGCTATTCAATTCACATTTTGATAGCACATGTCTTTGCAGGTAACAACAGGTTCTTGAGCACGTTTTTTTCAAATGTGTCTTCCCTCTTACTCTTTTCCCATCTGCAAATTTTTAGCATAATACTTCCCCTGCTTTCTTTTCCTCTCAAAATGCATTCACAGCCCCTCCTCACCGGCAGGAGATGGCTTGGATGTAAAGTCCCTTTCATTCCCTTTAATTCTGATCCGAGGCTGTAATTGATGGCAGACAGGATGCCACGTAGCCTAATAGCAAATTATGCTCCCAGCGGCTTGTGACTGTCTCTCCCCACGCTCCCTGCGATCAGTGGGAGGGGGAAACATCCTGTCTCTCTCTCTCAGCCATCCGCTGGAGGGACCAGGACTGCTGTGGGCATGGCCTGAGAAACACGGCTACTAAAATAGGGAGAAAAGTCAATCACTACTGATCAGTGATGTGCAGCTCCAAACAGCAGCACTTCTCCTTCAAATTACTTCCCTTCCTGCTCACATTCACACTTCTCTCTGAAGCAGTCTGTATAGCCAGTTTCACATTGACTCTGGGGCAAATATGTCATTGGAGATTATTCACTCCCAACGTGACAGATCGGGCACATCTTCAAGTATCTGCTTAAGGCATCAAACTCACAAAGCTGATTTGTGCAGTTGGGTGTTTATGTGGTCTTTGGTCTTTCTTTACAGTAAAAGGCAACTGTCCAGTTGAAGTCACTCATACAATATACACATCAATAAAACAGAAAACCAGCAGTGAGTGCAGGAGAGCTTTGTTCCTCTGCTCTCACCACCTAACCTCCACAGCCTTGCAAGTGACAAAGAATTCTTTCCTCCCAGTTCTGGTAGTGAGCTTCCCTGAAAGCATTACACAGCAGAGGCAGGATATAAAGTAACTTTATGTTTACCACTTAAAACTACAGAAAATGTTTCAAAATCATATTCAAAAAACGTATTTAACTCTCTCATAGTCAACTGTCCGTATAGCAACAGCTTGCCAGATGCAGACAAACATATCCATCCAGAAAGCCCACCCAGCACACGCAAGAGGCATCAATCTCAGCTGCATGCTCAGGAACACTGTGAGCACTTTGCTCATGCTCTCCCATGGGAGACTGCTCCCAGCAAGGATCCATGCAGGCACCCCAAGAGACTTCGTCCCACAGACACAGAGGCCAGGTCAACCTGATTGCCTAAGGGCAACCTGTCACTTTCATTCCCCATTTCTTCCCTTGGTCTCCAGTGCCAAAACATTTCCTACATACTCTCTCCATCTGAAAGCAATTTCTCTCTGAGGACCTATTACAGCAAAAAGATACATACACCCACTCCAGTCCAGTTAACTGGACCAGTTAAGTGATGCCTCTTACTCCAGTGGACAGGCAGAGAAGAAGAGGCCATTAGCTGGCAGAAGGCTTTTTTCAATAACACTTTACCACGGGACAAAATAATCTCCAGACAAACAACCACCATCTGATTCATGAGATCAGCACAGCCTAACATCCTTTCTGCCTAGCTGCACTTGGTCAGGTCACTTCTGTCACTACAAATATCTTCCTTTGCCACAGGACTAGTTACTGGCGTCTTCCCATCCTGATTCACGCTGGGCACTGGACCAGTCAGAGGCAGCAGCTCACTTAATCATCTTCTGGTCATAAAATAATCCAGGTCCCCAAGCCTGAACTGATTTTCTGACAAGTGTGATAGGTTTAGCTAGCTCTACGCTATAATGATCTTAAAGTCAGACATCTTGTCTAGCTTGCTGCCCACCAAGACCAAGAGTCCTCTACACTGATCCAGAGATTAGGATCTACAAGCCCTCTGCATGAGCAGGCCAACACTGCACATAGACAACATTGAGGGAGAAGACCTTCCTCTCTCAAATAAATTGAGTATCAAAGACCTTGGTTCCCCATTTCTTTAAACTGAGATCAGTCTCCAGAACAGGCAACAGGAACCTCACCACTAGTTGAAGACTCAAAGTGATGCTTTCTCAGAGGAAACAGAGTGAAGAGTCACCATGAGGATGTAAGCCCCCAAATAGTGACCTCCTCACCTGCTCAGAGTGGCAGCAGCTCACAAGCATGCATCTCTGCTCAGAACACTGTGCCCCAGCTCCCATTTGCACTGTGTTACCTTTTCTTTTTCAGTTTGCATGGCTCTCCTGTTGTACACTTAAAGATGAAAACATCCCCTCACCAGATCCTTGAATCCAATCACTAGATTGCCAAAGTGGCAAAAATACAACAAGGGAGCTGCAGAAACCCTGACCTTAAGTTATTTAACAGCCTGATCAGCAGCAAAAGCTCTGCTTGCCAAGCCCATGCTGCAAACAGACATTTTAGATACTGCACTTATTGCACCAGCAGCCAGTCTGGGAGCGCAGCCGCTCTGCGCGCAGCCCTGGTCAAGCATACGAGTTGCTTTGCAAAGAGCGTGTTCAGCCATCTAATCTTGCAGGAGATGTCCTGCTGCCTGCTCCCCCCAAAAAGGGGGAAAATCCTTTTCATTTCTATTCTTTTGATCTTCTCTGCCAGACGCTGCTGGATGCCTGTGGGAACGGATATTTACTCAAAAGAATAAATGGTGCACGCTAGACCCTCAAGTCTCTTCATTAGAGGGGAACAAACATTTGCAGCCTGTTTATGTTGCCCCAGCACCAAGAAAGGACAGTGGGACCCAGCTCCATGCTTACATAAAGCCACCTTATCCCAGTCTTGTGAAAGGTGAAAGCCAGCAGCAATGGGACAAGCGCATTACAAGGGGACAAGGGGGCAGTCAGCACAGGAGGTTTGCAATAGAAGGCAAATAGTTAAGCAGCAATTGATTCTAGAACCCTGAGGAGCAAGACCTGTAAATGTGTGTGTGCGCAGCAAGGGACAGAGGGCTTAGGCTACTGTAAAACAGTTCCACACAGTAAACAGCATTTTGGCTGCAAGACCTTCAATTGTTTATTAATGCCCACGGGGGCCTTCAAAATGTAAGTCATTGAAGAAAGGGATCAGAGTCCCATCTTCAAAGAATGTTCACCACACCTTAAAGAACATCTCTTGCAGGATGAGAATCTGCAGCCCTGGTATAACTGGGTAGCTCCAGTTAAATTTCGTGGAGAACTTGGTTCCCACCTGCACTAGACAGAGTAGTATTTAGGACTACACCCCTTCATGGGGATCTATTTGTTTCACTCCATTTCTGGTCCCAAGTGCCAACCTGCCTCCCTACTGTTTTGCTGTTTGTCCCCCTTGCTATTTGCTTGCAACCATGACAGGGAGAAAGCTGCACATTCCTGAAACATGAATAAGAAACACCCAGGTTTCACCTGGGACAGGCACCAAGGAGGCACAGGAGAGCTGCTGAGTGTTTGACCTCTGTATTTTAAATTTTTGAGAATGGACGGATATCTTATACTGTTGTCAAATCAACAGTGAGATCAGAAAGGATCCAGACACTAAAGTGAAAGTATTCAAATGAGATACATCCAATTCCAACAACGAGAATTTGTAAACCATAAAAGGAGGACATATGAGCTACTAAGGACAAACATGGGGGGAGAAAAGTACACTTTTCAGAGATTCACACTACTTCACACTACCGTGTGAAGATTCACAGATACACAGATTCACACTACTGTGTTTAAGGCAGTGTTAACGGGTTAAGCAGGAGTGGGGAATACACATCTGGTATACCCTCCAGAAGCAGTGCAGGTTCCCCAGGCTCCTGCCGAACTCCAATTGTGGTGGGAGGAGAGAACCAGGACAGACTGGTTTCTTACAGCAGCAGAATATCAATGATGACTCCACAGTGCCTGCAGTAAGTGCCACACTCTTCTGAGTGCAACTGTTTGACACTGAAACAGTGGTATGCTGCTGCTGCTGCTGTTGAAAAGAAGGTGGAATTGAACACAGTCTGCACAGCCCTCTAGTAGAGCTGGGGGAAAGCAGATTTTTAACACCTGATTTTTTTCTAAAGAGTCTTAACAACCACAACAAAAGCAACAACAGAAAAAGGAAAATAAACGCCTAAAATTTGTCCTTGCTTTTTAATTTTTAGCAGACAATAATATGCTTTGAAAGTACCTTCTTTTTTTTTTGAGAGGACCTGCACAAATTCTGTTTCAACAGGGTAATACTTCAATACTTTCATTACAGTCAGGCATTGCACTAGCCCTTTTCCTAGGAAAAGAAAAGGCTATGGATCACATTATATTCAGCCAATGGTATAAATTTAAAACATCTTTCCTCCATGCCTGACAATTGCATACTAAACAGCACCTTCAGGCCACTCTCTAGAAACACCAATATTCTTAACAATATCTTGAGAAGTGCTCTTGGTGGAGAGAATTTAAATGAGGCAAAAGGATATGTAAGGGACCGAGAGAAAAACCCTGTAAAGGAATATGTATGAGGCACTCCATGCATACAACACAGACAGCAAGAGGTGGTGAGCAGTAAATCACTATCCAAAGCTCTTTACTTCCAGAAACATGAGGATGTCAAGCCCATTTCTCCTGGCAGCCAAACTCTTCAATCCACTTACAACTAAAACACTTTTTTTCTTAATTGTAAGTAAGGCAGCAGCCACCCCAGCTAAGTAAATATAGAGCTATTACTACTTTGACTTTATTATCCCTAGAATGAAAAAATATATATACATCCAGGAAAGAAACACTGTATATCAGGAGCATGGAGATGACTCAGAGGCAACTACTACAAAGTAACAGAAGGCAGCACTTCCAACTGCAGCTGGAAATGTCTGCAGCAGTTTGATTGCCTCTTTTCAGCAAGTGGAGTAAAATTCGCCAACTCACTAACGCACCCCCAAACAAAAAGGTTCACCACAGACAATGGATTTGGCCCAGCATCTACAAACATATACCCTCAAAGGGACTGAATGTGTGTGTCAGGGGCAGTAAGTTCCTCAAGAACTCATAAACTAGAGATCTAGAGGCAGATGTTTATTAATAACATGCTCTCCAGCACTCTGAGCTTTTGTTCTAATGGGATGACTTTTATAAAAAAAAAAAAAAATAAATTACATATTCTGGCTAGCTTGCCCAATGTTATCATCTCCGGCACCCTTCCTTTCAGCACAACCAGCATGGAAATCAGGTGCGTGAGACTAGTTAGCACAACTCTGAAGTCTTGATCTCAGGATTTGTCAGACAGATGCCGAGCGCAGAGCTGAGTCTGTGGACAAGGCACTCAGGATGGGATGCACCTCATCCAGCCTTAGACATCTAAACCCAAAACCGTTGTCCCAGTTCCCTCGGACAAAAGACCGCAAAGAACAGGAATTTCTGAAGGGCAACTTGATATGTACAGGCCACATCATCCAGCCTGTTTTAAATACCTGCTCTTGAATGAGATGAACTGCATCTTAACAGTTCCACTTGAGTTTATACAAATCTCAACAGCTATCTCAAATGTAGAAATTTAAGTTAATGGAGGGGGGGAGGTTCATGTTCCTCCATTCCATGGTAGGTCATTTATTTAGACCATGAGCTCTAAATGCTACAGTATTGCATCTGCCTGGTGCAAAAGGATCTAGTGCTAATAAAGGACTTGACTTTGCAGAGTTACTCCTACTATAAATAGGTCAGGACCAGCCATTTACACTTTAAAAAAATACAGTGTTCTGGGACAAAACTCCTTCTACTGTGTCATTCAGAAATTGATATAACAAGGAGATGGCCTGATGAGTCACAAAAAAGCAAATAAGATGACAAGCAGTAACAGTGCAGACATTTCCAGGGAAGGATGGGGAAGAAGGCAGCCACAGCCTGAGCCTTAGCAGAGATACCACTGGGACTTTTGAAGAGTACTGACTGCTGATGCCCCAGCTGCAGAAGGGACAGCACAACACTAATAAGATGTAATAGGAAATACAGGTTCTCTCATGGTGGAGAAGTATTAGAAAGGTCGATATGATGACCCTCTAAAAGCAAAGGATGCTCTTCACAACTGTATGTGAACAGTAAATAACAGCTGCAGATAAAAAGCCACTTAAGCCTAAAGACCACTGATTGCACAAGAAAACTTGGATGTGAAAATAATGAGGCTAAAAATCAGATGAAGAGTGGGTTTTTTCCTTCTAGAACTGAGATCCTGGAAATGCCCCAAATAAGCACAAAAAGCAGAGAAAAAAAACCAAAAAACAAAAACATTCAAGACAGAACTCCAAACATTTACTTACGGATTTGTGATGCAACAATTCAACATGTAGCAGAGCTACATGTTCCTGAACTTGCGCCTCCAGCTCCAGCAAGGCAAAAGGGGCTGTTCCCTGGCTGCAGCAGATACAGTGACAAGGATTCACCTCCCTGCAAGAGCCCCCAGGCTTCTGAGTTCCTGGCTTCTCATCCTGAGCTCAGGCTTTCACACCAGGACATAGACCAGTCTTCAGGTTCTCATCAGTTGGTATTGAGGACCTTCTGTGTGTTAAGATGACAGCTGAGCTGCATGTACAAACCCCAGTGGCACCCACACATTGAAACTGGACACAGCAGCCCCTCAGTGACTGTAACTAAACTCCCTATGCCTAAGTCTACCCTTGTAGCGGATAATCAAAGTTAAATGATTTTGTCTACGCAGGGTCAAGAATTCATAAGCCTATTCTGGCCCCTGTAGTCCTGAGGTGTCCAGAGTAAAAGAGTAATTGCACGAATTTGGTTTCTACAAAACTTGAATGTGGATGTTTCCCAATCTGAAGAGTAAAGTTTTTGTTTTGTTAATTAAATCTCCCTGCACAACTAAGCTGTGATACATTTTCCCTGGACTTTTATATAATTAAATTACTGCCAAAAGAGCCAATTTTAAACAAAAATTGGAAATCTTTTCTTTAATATTTGCTCTGTCACAGCAGTCTTCATGAAACTGAAAGTGCAGCATAAAATAGATTCTACAGTATCTGCTTTAGGAGAGGAGCAAATGATAAATTACTCGCCTAGGAGGAGATGATGTTATTAATCAAAATGACTTTAGGGTGTAGTGTTTTGAAGTTGTGTTGAGTATTAAGTAACAGGTGAAGCGAAGGAGGTTTTTCCTTTTTGAAATCCTAAATCTAAGCCTATTCAATAAAATGAAGCAGATACCTGTTAGCTAAGTTGTCACAGAAAAAAATCTTCACAAAGAGACAGTGCAAATTAAAGCCTTCAAATCAAAATCAGGACGTAAAGATTGCTTTGCATTTCTTTTCATAACAAATAATGACACAGTTTGGTCTCTTAGAGAACTTGTTCAAGATTACTTGAATGGCAGCAGGTGAACGCAACTCTGCTGTCCCCTGAAAGTTACAGCTATGAGCACTTCCCAGTTAAATGAAGGCTTTTCTTTCCATTTTCAGATTCTCCTTTCCAGATTGATTTATTTTACCAGGAGCCATTTCATCTGCTGCCAAGCTGGACTGCCAAGGAATGCAAATTCATGGCACTTATTGAGGGCATCATGCAAGACTTGTCCTACAGAGGTCCAGAGAGAGGAAAACTACTACTGAAATAAGAGTTTGCGTGTGCGAACATGCATGACCATTAATGACAGAGTGAAGTCTTGCTTGTTTCTGCTGCTCAGGGCCTTTCTGTCAAAGGTTTTTAACTGTGCTTTATAGCACAATCTTTGGAACACAGAATACATGTAGTAACTTTGAATTTGTGGTTAAGGATTACTTAATTTTTTGTAGAAGGGATAATGTTAGAGTGTGGAGAGGGAGATCACGTTTCAATATGGTCTTTCCCTTACAGTTTTATTCCATACTAAAATCTGGGCTACATAGCAACCTTTCAAGGAAGACATTGACACCATACATAACACCAATCCATGCTGGGACTAGGTGAATGGTTTATTTAGATAACTTAGCCCCCCTGTAGCTGCAATTAAATCTGATGATTCCCTTGCAAGACCATGGAACCAGCTGTGACTGGTCTAGAAAGGCACTGGGATATATACTCTACACTGTGTCCCACGGTAGGCTTGTATCCAAGTCAGGATGTTACATTCTGGATGAACTCTGGAGTACAATGCATTGTACTCTACCTGGAAGTCAGTTACAAGTAGAGTGTCACAGGGCCTGTACTTGGATTCATCCAGTTCAACATCTTTATCAGTTACCTACAGGAGGATTTCGATGACACTTCTACCATATTTATGGATGACACCAAATTGCTGGGACCAACCAATAAAGACATGCCAGGGCAGAGCTGCTCTGGACCCAGATAGACTGTAAGGATGGGCTGGCAGGAATCTGATGAAATTCAAAAAGGACAAACACCTAGTCCTGCAACTGGGGAGGAAGGACTCCCTGCAATGACATAAGGAATGTGATTATATCCCTGTACTTGGCACTTGTGAGAGCACATCTAGATACTACATCTAGTTTTGGTTTCCACAACACAAGACACACAATGATAAACTGAGGTGAGTTCAGCTGGGAGCCATCAAGGCTGCAAGGACAGACTGCGGGAACAGGGCTTGTTCAAGCTAGGCAGAGGGACAAAACACCAGCTTTGCTGAGGGAAAAGAAATCAGCCTGTAGAGCCTACAAAGAGGTCATCAAGACAACAGAGACAGGCTCCTCAGCTGTGCTTAGAAGTAGGACAAGAGACAACAGGCATAAACTCAAATCAGGGTCTTTCAGACTGGATATAAGGAAAAATATTTTCATGATTAGAACAGTCCAGCAGGACAACAGCAGGCCCAGGGAAGTTGGGCAGTCTTTGTTCTGGAAAAAACTCAGTGTTTTTCAAGACCAGAGCAGATATAGCCTTGAACAACCTGGTCCAACTTCACAGCTGGCTTTGCTTCAAGCAGGGGACTGAACTATAGGCCTTTTAAGATCCCTTCTGTTTTCAATTATCCAACAACTCTGTAGGAAGGTAAGTTCCCCATCCATCGATCACTAATCCATGGGGAACACCAGCATTGTAGCAAACTCAGCCTAGTAGGTAGTCAGAGAATATGAAAGTGAAAGCTTTCACAAAGCTGAGCTCCATGGAGCTCTTTTTCACTAGAAAAAGAAGCATGCACACTCAGTGGCTTTCTCCCTTCCTCCACTGTTCATCAGCAGTGCACTACAGAGTGTGCACATTGAGTTAAAAAACTGAGCGTGGGGGGCAGGGAAGGGAAGATGAGCAAGATCACTTTTTACATTTTTATTCTTTCCTGTGGCCAATAAAATACTGCTCTTCTCAGAAGATACACCAATAAATTTTCAATTTAGAACTGTATACCAGGAAATAAGACTTCCATGACATCCTTCAGAGATTATCCCAGGGCTTAAGAGATTTCACACTCTAACAGTTCCCAAAAATACTCTGACTGCATTTCCTTTGTCAGCCACATCCTAATACAGTACTAGATATAGTACTAGATAAGTCCTCTGCCCCCAGGCTGTTTACACTCCTCAGAGAACTGAGGACTGTTATGCCACTTAGACAGTTAGAAAGATCAAGATCTTTTAATCTTTCCTCACATCCACTAACACCAAAAAGTGTTTTTATTTCTTGCCAAAATATCAGGATGGGTTTCCCTTTCTGTGGATGAGGTCCTATCACTGTCTGCAGAATAGCAGTGCTCTCATCTGAGTCAGTGTGAAAACAAGCCCATCCAAGTCCTTTGATTCTCTTGCACACAAAACCCCCAAACTGCAAGTTTTGTTTTCAAGGCTAAAACAGCAAGAACTCCAGGAGGTCTTGTCTGTGCTGCTTTCATGAGCCTGATCTTCTAACACCAGTGGAAATAGTTTCAGTCACTTGTAGGGTCTTGGATCAAGTCCAAATCTTAAAGAACAAAAGCAAGGAGAAAAGGAGGCATTAACTTCAAATGCAGTTGCCCGGAATTCCTGCCTTGAAGTGGAAATGGAACAACCTTGAGGGTAAGTGAAAGGATTTTTTAAATTAAAAAGAACAGGACAAAGAGCATGCTATAACTTTCTAATTGAAAAAAAAAAGTGCTTTGGAAAATATTCTGTGGAACTGTTTTGAATTAACTTATTTATTCAGCCAAGGGAATATTCCACTCACATTCACCGGAAGAATGAAAACTTGAATGTCACAGTATTTACTTTGATGCTCTCTTCGTAAATTTGAGCTTATTGGTGTCTTTATGCAACATGCAAGTTCTCAATCTGCCTTCTACTTTCAAGAAAATCTAAACAGAACAACGTGAGGACAGTCAGCACATTCAGGTATTCCATAAATATATAGTACTAGAATGTTGCAGGATGTGTAACAGGAGAAAGTCAGTTCCCAACTTTGTTAAGCCACAGTTTTGCATAGGGGAGCTACTCAAATGCTAACAGAGCAAGAGGCTGTATACATAGTTCATAATGCATCAAAACACTTAACCAAATCCCTTGTCATATGTACACAGCTAGAGGAAAGCCTGGTTGCATGTGTTACGTGTGCATTGTGATCCTTGGCTGCCCTCCAGACAGATGTTTTCATGTCAGTTAACTCTCACCCAGAAAGTTACATACTCAGAATTCATTGCTACCTCCTTCTTGTTCACAGAGGGTCTTCCAATCACTCTGTGTTACCACGATAACCTGAGACTGACTGTTCCCCGAAGGTCTGGTATATCACAAGGCTTGTACACTTTTTCGAGATCAAGTCATTAATTATTTGCTCTGTGACTAATTCTTCTAAAGCCAAAACAAACAATGTAAGGCACACATCAAAGAAAAGCCGTCTCTCTGTCTCCCCAGATGTTTTGCTAATGCACAGCTTAGTATAGTTCCAGTATGCCTAAGAAGTAGCAAAAGACTTCTTTTTTCTGCTCTTATCTTCAAAATGGTCCAATCAGTAGAGCTGAGCCAAAAGAAAATATTAAAGACAAGCAAGAAGTGACCTGAAAAGGACACTTTACATCTTTTAATAACAAACCAAACAAACATTGCACTGCTTGCTTTGTAAATCTTATAGAAGAGCCCCTCCTTAGCTCAGGCTGCCTATTTCTTAAAAAACAAAGGCAAGCAGAACTAGCTGCAGGCAATGAAGTACATTAGCATTTGAATTCATGCTTTGTGTATCCTCAGAAGGAAAAATTCTCTTAAAAGCAACGTAAGGAACTTCTTGAACTACATTCTGGCAAAATTTGAGACTTGAAGATTTCTGAAGTCTTTATAGTTCCTTAAAAACAAACTGGGAAATGCCAAAAAAAAAACAACCCACAGACTGCTGCCAATTTCAAAACAGGATGTTTTTGTTGTTGATGACTGTAATTAGGACCAGTGACCTTGAAAATGTAAACAACACATCTATTACCTCTTCTCTTCTAATTATTGTTGCAAATATTTTTTTTGTCTTTATAAACTTCTCTGTGTGAGTAGTTAAGAGTTCATACTGAGGCAAAGACCAGAGATTCCACAGGACTATAAGTGCTAGCATCCAATGTCACCAGCTAGTTCAAAGGAAAAGGAAGAGAGGAGGAGAAAGAAAGTATTTAGTATATGGCTAGTGATTTAAAATCAGGGTGGCTGTTATCAGCACACAGAAAAAGCAAGACAGAAAAGGCACCCCTAAAAGAAATGCATTATAAGTACTCCTGAAGAAAGACCCATTATCAGGAGAAAACCTTGGAAAGTGCACGGGTCTCCTCAGACAGCAAGGAGGAAATTCTGCAGCTTTCTCAACACAACAGAAACCTGACTCCCGAGTCCTTACCTTCTGGTGTCCAAATTCATTCAATATTGTGCCCAGCTTCTTTGTGTTGCTGTGAAGTTTGTGAGCAGCAATGGCTGGATTGGGATCCCTCCAGTCAATGGACAGGCGATGGTACCAGAGGTGCCGACCCTCCTGGATGTGCGCGGATTTGATGCTGGGGTCAAAGCGATGCACCTCACACCCGCTGTTGGCCATGCCGACCTCAAACTGGTTGTCATCACTGCCTAGCCTACCAAAAACAAACAAACAAACCCACCACCCAAAAACATGTAACTATTAATGCTGCAAGAAGATCTATTAGTGCGTAGGACATTCTGAGGATGAACTGGCTTAAACAGAAAGTTCAAGCTCAATGCAGTATGATTAGAACAAAGGGCTCCATTCAAGTCAAGAACCAAATCACTTTTAGCCAGGCTGATAAACTTCCCAAAGAGCATTTTCTTTATTCAGAAGTTGACAAAATTTATAAGGAAGTAAATTAAATGTTGGAATCTTTGTGCTGTCATTATTCATACTCATATTTTATATTGATATGTTTCTCTGTTTTCAATTTGCTTTTTTCTTGACAAGTTTACAATACTTTTCTTAGTCCCCACTGCACAAACTTCCAATAACCAAAGCATAAAAGAAGAGCAAATATATTTAAAATTAATTCAATACTCTTTTGCAAAAAACTGGCATATTTCACACCACGTCTATCATCTGGTGTTACAAAGATGAGCCACAATGGCCACCAGCATGGACAAGACACAAGTACAAAATGCCTCTCTTTCTCTGCAGACAGGAAGACACAGATAAAAAAAGAAAATTTAAAAATAACCAATTTACAACAGTAGCAGATTTGTTATATCGACTTAAGAGAAATATTGCTGCTAATTTGGTGAAGATCTCAAAGAAGAAGAAAAATTAATAACTCCATCATACAGCAGTACTGTCTCAGTCCCTACCTCTGAGAGGAGAAGACATATTTTACAAGGCTGTGCCACATTCCCACCTCCTACATCCCACTGATTCACACAGGGTGCACTAAAACTAAAAAAATCTGGTATTTACCATTGGAATCACGTCCGGACCACAAGCCCTCTCTACTCCATAAAACAGGATGTTCTCTTCCTTCATACAGCCTCAAGCTTGTTCCAAATGTGATTCAAATCATGCACTAAACATTAAACCTTAACAAAACTAAAACACATGTAGCGCTACGAAGAGAATCGAGATTTTTAAATAGCACTTAAAGCAGTTGTGCAAATTGAGACTGTCCACTTATGTACAGACAGCACGGCATTTATCTCTCACGCACAAACCACTGCAGGGCAGAACTCCCAGATTACTGCCAGAGCAGTACACTACTGCTACACTACAGCACAGTAATCCTTAGAAACAGAGTATGAAATAATTTTGGCTATTTGCATCAATACATACAATGCGATACATTTTAAATCATGTCATACACTATGGTATGACACTGGGCCAGCACTAAATGTTTTACATAGAAGACATACTAGTAAACTAAAATGAATTCAATTCATGAAACAATGTTCAGAAGAGAATATGTTTTGGAAGTTACCAATATGGTATGACACTTGCTGAAATACTGGTTTAAGCACAGTGTAGTGATATCCTATGGGGTGGTCTTCTCTTCAGCCATATTCCCTTTGGCATGTCCTGGGAAAGTATGAGGAGACAGGGTTTGCAAAACTAGCCTAGCGTGCTTTTAAGAACGACTCTATTTCACAGGATTCCAACCCATGCAGCCATGTAGGAGGAAGAGAGGAGTTTTCTTTTAATACATTCAACACCCATTAGGAAAAAAGTTCAGAAGCTAACAAAGTGAATCGACACGTTTGTTTGCACGTGGCTTTCTACAGAAGGGACACTGATGGACAAAGAGCAGTGTAATCCCTTAGGAATGAGAAACTGGCTAAAAATGAACAACATGCAAATTGTTGGGGGCAGTTACAGCATTAGAGTGAAGAGCCTGCCAGCAACTGATGGCCACATGTGTCAATAACACACTTCTAACTGTACCAGCTGGTACAATCCAGAGGGCTGGATGCCTTGCTGTAGACAAACCTCAGGCTGCCTCCAAACAGATTGCTACTTGTGTGGACTGCAAAGGGAGGTTTCGCAGTGGTGGAAAACAGAAAAAAAATACAAATGAGGGTAAAGATGGGGATGATATATCTTTGGGCACTCTAGTTAACAGTTCAAATTCATGCCTGAAGAGAGATTTAGCCAACAACAGATATTTAAGGAAGAAAATAAGGTCATCTCTGAAGGAACTGGTTTGAAAAATGCCTGGCTCTCATGCAATCATGCTAAGGGATAATGCAGCATGAAGAAGATAAACAAATTAGGTCTCCTAACAAAGATTTTGTGTTACTTAAAAAGATACCTTGGTTTAAAAAAAAAAAGGTGTAGAGGTCACAGAAGACTAGAGACACCTTTCCCCACCACAAGAAGAGAACAGCTGCTGCCTCCATCAACAGCAAAACAAAACATGCCAAAGATACTGGCCCTATTTTCACTGTAAAGGAGAAGGGAGCTCGTTACAGAGATGCATGCAGTCCCCTGCAGTGGGGGTAGAGTTTGGCTTCCAAACGGCAGAACCAGCATCTGCAGGACCATCTCTCCCAGCCTGTGTGCAAGTGCAAAGGAAGGGCTCACTGGCACTGCTCCCTGCCGGCAGCAGGGCAGGGACGCTGACCCGGGACAGAGCTCAGCACAGCAGGGAGCAGTGTCCCTTGGCTGTTCTCTGCTCCCAGGGTTCACAGAGGGTCACCGTACACAGAGCCTTGCATCAGAATAAACACTCTGCTGCAGCTTGCACCGAACAAAGCATCCCACTGGCCCCTGAATCATCCAGGAGCGCAGCAAGTGCACAAATGGCACAAAAGCCGCTTTGTCTTCTACAGCACAGCTCTAGTGGGCACCTGTAGCTGATCCAGCCTAACTGCAGGTACTCCAGCTCCCACAACAATCACAGGACAGAGCTATAAACACATGCGTGTTAAGGTCCAGCTTTCTCTTCCTGTGCTCCCTCTCTTCCCCTTCTTTTTCAAAGTAAGAAAACTGAGCTCTGTAGACTGGGGACAAAAGAAGTACCCCCTGCCTGGATCATAAAACCCCTACACTTTAGGATGCACTTGAAACAGCATTTATACTATATTGCAGTGAGACTCTTCAAACCTCTACTGGTAAGTTTGTGAAATCCTATTCATTTATGTTATCCCAGCTTGAATGCCTGCCTGTGGTGTTTGTAACTGACTTAGCTTAATCTAAGTAGATTTAGCACTAATAACTAGAGCTCACTAATGCATATTGCAATTCTGTATCACACGGGGAAATCCTGTCCCCAAAGCAAAAACATTGCTGCCTCCCCGTAGTGGAAGCAACTATAACTAATCTAAAGGGTTGCCCAGATGTTCCAGGCACTGCTCGCTCCCA
Organism: Pachyramphus minor; assembly: GCA_013397135.1. NCBI lineage: Eukaryota > Metazoa > Chordata > Aves > Passeriformes > Tyrannidae > Pachyramphus > Pachyramphus minor. The sequence continues at coordinate 180,434 of VYXB01006318.1, forward strand.
TTCACAAATGACCTCTCCTATAGCATTTGAGGAGCCAAAGCCTAAGCAGCATGTTTTGTTCCAGTTTTAGCGATACATGGATTTAATTCTGGATTCCCAGTAACACTCATGCTGAACTTTCACATTTGTCCTGTATCCATCCTCTCCACAGAGAATGTTCTTCATTGGACGCAGCTGCTCCCTGTTTGCTCTTCATAAAGTGTATGGGATAACAAAAATGTTTAAAGAGTCTTTTTGTCTTACTCAGAACAAAATTATTTTTCTGTCTGTCATAAACTAAAGAAAGTGAGTCTGAGGGAAAGAACTATGTAGTAATGAGCTCCAAGGGCTGCAGAAGCAGGTAGACTGAAGATTGCTTCTCCTTAATCTCAAGTATTTCCCTTTTATTTTTTTGCTGTTTAATGTGACGCATCATAGTTTGTTACTTACTGCATGTGTGTCTCTGACATCTGATGGGAGAGGCAACATCAATTTCAATCTCTGCTAAGCCCTACTGTTCCATCAGTACAGAAAATCTGTCATTCAGGCTCCCTGCAGCTGGTACAAAACAGCACCACATATAAAGCACTGGTATACATGCACTAGCTCAGGTTTGTTCAAAATCATTAGTAAAATATCTCTGTGTTGGTCAGATTCATGCCAAATCTGCATTTCCTAGCACAGACAAAATCAATTCTGCATTGTACCTACTGGCCAGTTCAACAAAAATACCATTCTCAACCCACACTTGATACAAAGCAACACGGAAAAGGGACACTAATACAGGAGCTCAAGTCTAATATTGATGATCATGCAGCTTGAAGGGAAAGATCAAGATTAATTCCACTGAACTTTGAATATTTTACCAAGACATCTAAAGTCAGCAGACACATTATCCAGACTGCCTCTATAATCAAAGGAAACTTACAACTACCTCCAGAATGTTATTTAGCTTAGCTGATTTTTCACCTGAATGTTCCTGCCTCTCCCTGCTGACTACTGGAAGGACCCACAGGCAATAAGTCAAGCAGTTAAAGTCTGGAATTGAGCACCTCTCCTAACTTCCGTAGGAACATGAAAAGCTGATAAGAAAAAAAATCATGTAGACCTGTATTTTGCATTAATACAGGTAAGTATAATTTGAAATGGATTGCAAACAACATTCAGAAAATATGAAGCAACAGTAGTCAAGAGGAGTCTTCTCTCTGTATATCTGATCTATCTCTAAAGGGCATGTTATTGTTTTGCCACTGAGCAGTGCTGCTGAACAAAACCTGAGAGCCCCTCAACCTCTGAGGAGCTTGGTCTTTAGAGCTCAATACAAACTCAAGACAAATAAAACCCACCAAAATTAACCAAAAAATGCTCCCTTTGACTGCAGTGCTCTCTGCATCCATTTCACACTAATTGCTGGTGTTAACTGCCATGTATTAATCACTGAGAAATGCTACCCCAGGCACTATTTCTTGCTATCCACAGCTTGTATCCCACAGCAACAAAATCACAGAAAGAAATTGCACTGGTTCAAGGGAGATGAAGTGCTTCAACACACCTCTAACCTAAAGCTGGCTCCCAGGACAGCAGCTATGTGGTGATCTGTGTGGGCTCCAGATTCCAGCAATTGTTCTCCTAATGTGTGCTGATGGGTAATGGAAAAGGTCAGTAGCCTGATCTACTCTGAGGACTGATCTCCCTCATCCTCTTGGGAAGCAGAATGTTTTCTTAGCACAGAAACAGCCTGTATATGCAGTTTTGCTACCTGTGAAAGCACATGTTCTGTGCAGAGTGAAAACCTCAATCTCAAGTGCTGTAAAGATCATAAACACTGCAAACATTTTAAAGTAAAGCCGCAACTGCCTTTATTACTATCACTTCAGCACATATACCCCTAAGGTGTTGAACAAACACACTCTCATACAGAAATGTACTATTTTGTCCCAGAGGCAGTTAATGAAGTTTTATAAGTAATGCCGCTGAAGTACCTGGCAAATATGCAAGTCATCTCTGCTCAAAGAAGCTGCTGTAGGCTTCTCGGTTTATCTCCTTAATTTCCATCTTCCTCTATACGAATTACTACTCACAAGTCACCATTAAGCACTTTGTTTTCATACCAACATTAGAAAAGCAAAGGAAAATAAAGACCCTCACTGGGAAAGGTTTTTCCCTAAAAAAAAAGTTTACAGAAGCACATCAACACAACAAACATACCCAAACAACACATAACAAACACACGCAAACAAAGTCTATATTTTAGAAGACGACCTTGTTGCAACCTGTGTTGCATTTATAGGGCTTTTTGAAGTTACCTGTCATGAAACAACTTCCTGTCTTTTAAGAGAGCACTTACCCAAGTGAATACAGACGGCATTGCTTGCTTCTGATTCGGTGAATGAGGCTAAACCTCTCATCAAGACAGATCGACCAGGGCTTTTTTGTGGTTTCAGAGTACCCTTTCAGGCTGTTCAGGTTCATGTGTTCACACGAAATCTGTTGAAATCAAAGGATGCTTCATTTTAAGATAGGACTTCTAATTTGTTTTTAATTTGCCTTCTGGGGAAAGAGTGGAAAAAAGAAAAATGTTAATTGGTTTCATTTAAATCTGATTGTCAATTTGGTACATGGCTACAGAAATTTGATAATTTTTTCCTTGTTCATCTGTTCTGCTTGGTGAAATTTAAGGCTTATATAATCCCGCAGAGAGCAATGCAGTTTGAAAAGCAAATAATTAAGCATTAGTACTGAAAACAGACTGAAAACACATTGGATTCATCAGAAACCTGAAAGTGTCAAAAGTCACTTAACTGAGGTGTGAAGCCAGCTTTGCCAGCAGCTGAGCAGCAGCCGGCAACAGCCAAAACACAGCGGTGACTGAGCCAATGAAACTATGGCCCTGTGAGTGACACCCTATGGAGGAGCCTCTGCCTGCAGCACCAGCCCTGCCTTGTCCTCCCAGCAGCCTGGGCCAGCGTTTCACCCCCAAACCACATCACCCTGCACCATCCTCTTCTTCCAGACACACTCTGGAAAAGGCAGGTGTGGAGCTGGGGAGCACTGCACCCTTTCCAGAACTCAGGATCCAGAGCACAGTGGATGATGGAGAGCCAGTACCATTCATACAGCTGTTGCCTTAGCAGTGTTAAGGAGGTAATGGGGAGCAGCTGTGGCTGCTTCTGCCTAAGAAAGGTTGTGTCACTCTGCATCAGCATCTACAGTTGGGTTTTGAAGGGCTTTTCAAACCACATGCAGCCCAGCCATCTAATTCAGGGGTTGGAGGGCACAGGCTGCTTAACACGCAGATAGAAAGCAAAGACTGAGAAGAGCTGCAGGAACCCAGCTGAGCCATCACAACAAAACGTTGTTCTTTGCGCCGAGTACCAACCCTCGCTGCAGGAATGGGAGCTGGCACTGTCAGAATGCCAAAAACTAACATGGTGGGAAGGAGAGTAGTAGACATAAAACCAGGTTAAACATCAGTCCTGAACAGACTGTTCTCATCTTGCTCCTTCCTTCCTCTATAGCAGGATGCCCAGGCTCTGTTCTCAGTTTTAGCCAAACTAAAAAGCATGGCTCTGGTCCCACCTGGAACCACAGAAACAAAACAATTTTACACAGGGGTGAGAGCGAAAACTGGAACCCAGCCTTTAATGTGGTCGGCACTCTCCACCAGGTACCTTATAATAAGTAAAAAAACCTCTAATTCTTTAAGAAGCTTATGTTCTGAAAGATCATTGCCTGAAGCATCACATTCAAAGAGCTGCAAAGCACCACCACCTCCCTGCTCCTGCTCAGCTCATAATTCTCACAGAAAATTTATTCAAGCTAATATAGCATCTCTTCATGCTGTTCTCAGGATTCACTAAGTTTTAAGCAATGACTTGCTTAATGATTTGCTTCACCCCACTACCCATTTCCCTTCAGTCACATAACAATCAAGGAATAAATGGCATTGCAATAATAAGCACTAATTCAAGACACAGAAGAATAATGTACTCTACAGAAAACTAAGATTCTGTAATGCTGACACTTAGTTGACTCATGGCATCATGAGCAATTACAATAGTCAGAATTTGGAGCAATTTTAACAGCTCTTGCTACTTAATTGCTCTTGCTATCAAAAATTTAAAAAAAAAACAACAAAAAAACCCCACCCAACCCTGAACCTGCCTTTAGCACCATCACCAGTCTGTTGCATGATTTACAGACCCTAGAGAGCTCACGTCCTGTTCTGGGCTTCTGTTCACTACTATCATACAAACAACAGTACAGGTAAGATGGTTCTTCTGATCATCAGTCACCAGCACTGAAAAAGCTTTTTCTGGCCACACCTCGACACTGCTGACATGGCATCTTCCCCCTCCAGCAGTTTAAGCCATTGTACACTATCGGCAGGGAGCTGAATTCAGGCATTGTAATTAGTAGACACTTGCTCAGCAAACAAGGAAAATGAGATCCCATACTCATCTACATAATCAGGATCCCATTCTCACAAGTGCCCATACCAGTTATGGTGCTATTCCATCAGTTATTAATATTGTAACATCTGCAAAGTCAGAAACAGAGATTTCTCTAATTTTTTGTTTTCACTTATGCTTGTTCCCCCAACCAAGGTCAGTTACTCTGGGAACAAAACTTCTTGATTAGTGTGTCAGAAGCAATAAACTCTCTATTAATTGATGTCCTTGTAGGCTTTGACCCAACTAGTGGAGTTTAGCAGCATCTGCCACTGTTTATTAAGTCACTGAGATGAAGGGTGTTTTCAAACTCAGTACATCTGCCGCAGCCTAAATTTCTATAAAACAAAACAAGCAGCTCTACACACATCTCTTGCTGTCCCCACATGCATCACCTTGCCTCCTGCCTCTCAGTGCTGGCATAAGTAGCAGCACAGATGTCATTTTCTTGAGCATTTAGCCAGGGGTACCCCCAAGCTGGAGGATACGTGACCACTCTACTACCCTCCTTTTTAGATGTGTTTCAAATGAATCTCGTCTCAGCCTTGAAAGCACTGCATCAACAAAGAATTTCATATGCGAATGGTATGTCAGTGACATTAGCACCTGAGGCTTTTTGCTGTTCTCCAGTGTAAGTAATGGTGCTGTTAAATCTGTATTCAAGGGTCAATTGCTGATAGACCTGGGTACTGAAAGCAGCTGCCCTGTCAGAACTGTGGGCATCTAGCATCTTTTCCATTTTCATTACAGGAAATACATGCATAAATGCTGTTGTGCATAAGTGATGACCCTATGAAGACATGATGGCCCAATTTCCATATATGCTGAATGCTGTAGGTAACTGTCAACACAATCTGGATTTAGAAATTACATATTTTAAAAAAAATCACATAAACCCACTAATTTTCCAGATCATCATTTCCAGGCTCCATTATTACTGGAGTCTACCATTATCACTGAAACAACTTGTCCAAGTTAAGATCTGATGCCTTGTTCTCATTTTACTAGGAACTTCAAATGCATCCTTTTTAAGTAAAATGAGCCTGGTTATCCCATTATTATTGAGAGGTGGAGTGGATGAATACACAGTTTTCTCAACACAGAGTGCTCTGTATTTTTATTTATCTGAGAGGGAGTGAGAGAGAGAGAGAGAGAGAGAAAGTAAGTCTAGAATTTCAGAATAAAAAGCAAAGAAATAATGCATTCTTTCTAACCTGTATTTTGACCTTTACATTCATGTTGACCATCACTGCTAGGTTAAACAACCTTAGAAATAAAACAGATCAAAAAAATTTTGGTGCAAGGTTAATTCCTCAACTGAGGAGGCAAACTATCTTTGAAATGGAGACTGAAATGAAAAACCTACCTGAGAAGTGCTAATGTACTTTAGGAACCTCAATGCCTCATAGTTTAGGGAAGGAGTTGGACTTGCCCATGGCTGTAGTTCAATGTGCCATCTTATAGCCTGTAAAACAAATCAAAACAAAAAACACCTTAAAGGCAGTACAATCATAAAATGCAAGACCTAATAAAATAAGGAGATTTTATTTCAAACAAAAAGTTTCTTAGAGGCTTGTCTGCACATGAAAGACATTTCAGAATAAAGTAGGGTTTGAACTACAATTAAAGAGCACCTAACTATGATTTATAGTGATCAGCTTTGAAAGCAGAGGTAGGTAATTCAGAAAGAAAGGTGTCTTCATTCAGGATACATGTGTCAACCCAGTTCTAGGACAACCAAATAAGCCCTGGCTTGCAGAAACACATGAAAAAAACCCCAAAAGATCTGAGTAACTAAATTCTCTAGCAAAACATCTGAAAACAGTGATATGATTTTAATTTTATATCTATCGCATATTTCTGAAGGTCCACTGAAAGAAGAACTTGGATTGTAAACACTAATCACCAAAGGAAACCTCTGCAAACAATCTGTTTCCTTTTTTAAGGTCTAGATTTTATTGAAAAGCAAGCTTTTTGCAGTCTTTGAGAAAAGTCCTCTTCCTTTCCCATGCTTGACAGATGATATACACCAGAATTACCTGTTTCCCCTCAACAAATACAAGTGTGGCTGCCCATAGCCCTACCACTCCTCATTTTTGTAGCCCCGAGGAAGCAGCTTCAGTGGGTCCTTTCTGCATTTCCTGCAAGGCCCCTCAGCTCTGAACCTCAGGGATCCTGTCAGCTTTTCCAGAAACACTTCCCTCATAGACAGGTAGGACAGGAAAGGTCTTTCAGACACGTGCTTGCAGAGCAACAGGGCTCTGTGCTCCCATCTGTGCCACCTTCTCCAAATTCTGCCTGCTTTTGTCACGCTGGGAAATGTAGACTTGTCATCTCTTGCCCTCAAGTAGAGAAAAAATACAAGCATGGTGTTAAGTTGTACTAAATTAAGATTGATTCCTCATGGCTTTTCATCTTCAGGCCATAACTCACTTCTACGGCTGGGCACGTAGAGTCAAGCTTCTCTTTAATCATCCTCAACTAACTGAGCTTCCACAATGGGGTTCCTCCCTCATAGGTTCATGTTGACATTCAATAAAATACAATCAGAAACACCATTTCGGATTTTCACAGGAATTTATTTCAAAAGAAGCCCTGGAAAACATGTAGGAAATAGCAATTAGCTGGAGAGCATGAAGGCAGATCAGAGAAGTGTGGCGCTGAGCCACGACATAGGATTGGTGTCACACCAGGAGAAGAGCCGGCACAGTGACAGCAGGGATCCTCTGATGCCAGAGAGGAACACTGGAAAAAGAAGGTAGAACTAGAAAAGAAAGGTTATTAAAGAGGACCACCGGACTAGATGGAGTTTGCCTTGAGCTGATACCACACATTGATATTTTTGCAGCCTAAGAAAATGTAGTCTAGAGTGAATGTGAGCCAGGAGGCCTGTACAAGGTTTATTGTTCCTTTAGGGGTTACTCTTCACTGTTTTTTTTTTTTAACGTAAAGAGATGCTGAAATGGACATTTGAGACTTTCCCCCCCACCAGAAGCAGACAAAAGTAGCATTGCTCACCCTGAAACTTCCTGCCTACGGCAAACACGGGCTCCTATACTCTGCACAGCATGAGGCTGGAAGCAAGCTAGCAAGGAAGCTCTGCAGTAGCACGTACCCATGACCTCTGATTGCAGAAAGCAGCCTGCAAACAGCTAACAGCAGGAGGATAGGTGCACACCAGGGAGGGAAATGCGTGTAATCTTTCAAAATGAGTCACAGTTCACACGGCTGAATAACGTTTGCAATGACAGGAATGTTGCCGTTTCAACAGGCTTGAAACTTGAAATGAAAATGAAGACTGACAATCGTTTTCAGGCAAAAAAGCAAAGGGGGGGGGGAACCCAAAACAAAACAAAAAACCCAAAACACCTACCAACCACACAGATACCTAAACATCTGTGCCCAGTTATTCTGAAATCTGTTTGTGTGAGAAGTAGCTCATTAAGTAGAGGAATTGCTGGGTGGCCATTTTGACACTATTCAGCAAGAATTCCCTCTGCACAGAGGGAAGAAAAAAAAAAATCCCTATAATGAACCACGTGAATGAGGTTCTTTTTCAGCAAACTGCAAGACACAAGAGCCACAAGCTTACTCTCAGGTTCTTAAAATCTTAAAGATGACAAACTGCCTTCCCAGTGACTCCAAACTATCAATAAACACACGAAAATGAAATAAAAACCCCAATTACTTAATAAGGCAGTCTCACTTAAAAAAAAAGAAAAACAACCTTTTCTATAGTTCTTTAAATTTAGAAGCACTGCATAAATGCTACTTTTATGACAGAGATCAGACCTGAGACTTCTGTTTGATGGCAATTCTTTTGAATAGCTTCTCAAACTTCACACTTGATCCCTGGCTCCTTAGGAAGTAGCAGCCTATTTCCATCCACTAACAAATACATTAGAGAGATCTGTTCCTAACACCTACTAAACATCTCTGTGGAGCACTTCAATAGCTGCTGAATAGATTCACAGATGATGAACTGGGATGAAAATCTAGCACACCACTCGTGCACCCTCCCAGTGGGTAACTCACCAATGTTGGTGACATGACATAGGTAAGTTCAGAACTCACAAAATATCCTGCTGAAGAAGCCATTCCACATGTACGTTGGTAGCCTTTGTTTATAGTTTTTCGGGTAATTTTTCAGCCTATGCCATACTGTTTCCATGTAAACCTCCTCAAATAAACTCTACAGGTAAAATGTACCTGGTCCCTGTGGACCAACTGCTTTGTGAAAACCAGGTTTATTCCTGCTAAACAAATGATCTTTATTTGAAGAGTTTTCCCCCTCTCAACTTTACAGTTTTATTTACTCAGAGCAAACTTGACTGTGGCATCATGATTTGGATTTTCTCACTCGTATTGTGGAAACCTGTAGAGTAAGCAAGAGCACATCCCTGTGGCTGCTGTACAAACAGGCTGAGGAGCAACTCCTTTCACAACAGGCTTTACAGTCAGAGGAACAGAGGAGGTACTACATCCATATTATGCAGCTTTGGATATGAAAAGACAGACCTCCACAAAGTCACCCAGGAGCCAGAAAATGGGTTCAGCCATTCTGTGTCTCTGCCTATCACCATGGGTGTGCTATCTCCCTTGGGTAAGGACTCATCCAACCATGACTCTGTTTCCCAAACAGCAGCACATAAAGACAGGACAGTACCTGGAAAGTTACAATGCCACTTAAAAAATACCATACCGAATATCTTGAAGTATATAGAAGCCTCTATATACAGTTTCACTTACAGACACATTACCTGAAATTAGCACTGTAAGAAAAATCAGTCTTCAGTAAGACTTTATCTTGAGCAGTGGTCAGACACTGACTTCAGCTACCCCAGAATGGTAATGGATATCCTGAAACTGTTAGTCAGGGTGATGTCTAAATCTTCACCACATGAGATAACCACAGAGTAAAGAAAATCTTAAGGCAATGCCATTGGTTTGCTAGGAAAAGAAGGACACATTTGAAGGTCTGATTTTTTACCCAGGTACTTCACACTTAAGGATAAGGGCTGATGTTTTCTTCAAATCAATCTGACAGTAATCTGCAGAGACTTTTCTCTGGAGCCCACTTCTTTCTAGATTTTTCTTCCTCATAGCCATCTACGATAGTCATCTGATAATCCCTTAAGAATCTGTACTATACATGTGGTATACTTTTAAAAGACTGTCATTTAAAATCTCAAATCATAATACAAAATTTAAATAAACATGTGCAAAGGGCTCACAAACCAGCAGGTCTAAAACTGTAAGTCTGCAAAATATCAGGCTTTTCTAGCCTAAACTTGAACACACAAATCATTAAATTCTTTCCAGACCAATCCTAGTTTCAGTGCACTGATCCAAAAAGCTCAACCCCTCCCTTCCCTTCTGCTTATATTTGAAAGGGAATTGGTAAGTTTTGCATATTTCCATCTTTTTTTCGATAACTGTTTTCCCCTCTTTTAATCTCCCTCCTTGTTAGCATCCAATTAAAATACAGAGACATATTAGCTGTGTTTATAAACAAAAATTTGGGAATTCCATTACCCTGTGAAGCAGTCTGTTGCTTCCAAAGAAGAAACAAAAGACTTGTCAAGATATACACAGATGCCTTAAGCAAATCCTCTGATTAAATCATGCAACAATATTTTTTTTACATTTGAGGCAGGACCAAATGTGAGTGGAAATCACTTGTGGCAATAAATTCCATTGAGTTCCTGAAGGCTTGCTCTTATTAGAGGAGATATAATTTACAGAGCTTGGACATAATTTTATTTGAGGTCCTGCTGCAGCACCTGTGGCCTTAAGCATATTATTTTGTAGTGGTCTAATTGTTAGTGTTTCTTCCCTCAATTCAAAAGTACCCTAAATAGTGAAAGCAGCGTGTTGCAGCCCACTCAAGTACTGGCTTTACAGGACATGCCAACGTGCTTCCTGAGGGTCACACAACAAGTGTGAAGCCTGCTAAGATGAGTAGGAGGACTGCTGAGGGTACAGGCAGCCAAACCTGGCACACTGCTCCTCTCGCTGACAACACAGAGCAGCTCCAGTGGCAAAGAATCCCTCGTGAACACCCACATTTAGTTTCAGAGGCAATTAGCTGGTTGACTCCAAGGGAGAGACAGGAGTGAAGAAATGCTCCTGCGGTGAGAACAGCCATGGACAAAGCTCCCACAGTGGGCTGGGGAGCTAAGTTATCTGACAAGACAGATGAGGCAGACAGGCTCTTTAATGGAATGATTCATCTCACTCCAGCGTAGATGTCTATAAGTAGATGAGTAAAGCACTGGAAAAGTCCCTGACTCCACAACCTGCAAAGGAAGCCTGAAAGGAAGGCTTCCTGAAAGAAAGCCTGTGTGGGCTCAGGAACACCTACACCATAGATGCTCAACACCACAGAAGAGAAACCCCAGCTTAGATACCACACATGCCAGACTGCAGAAGACCATGTATTTTAGAGGGCTGAGCCCACTCTTTAGTCGTGAGACTAAAACAATGTTTAGCTGCACTTTATTCTTCAGCAAGATTAATTCCAAATGTTTTATGTTAGGAGCAGTAATACGTGGCACAAGTAAACCTAACTCCATCTCAAAGCTGAGATGTCAGCAGTGATGAATAAATATGCCTTCAGCCTTGGCAAAGAGCTCCTTAAGAAAGGTCAGATCCTACAGTCCCCTTTAGCTAAATGTAATCAGCATCACAAGGTACATTCTCAAAAACATGCTACCCGTTGATAGAGGGATTCAGAACAAACTCTGCTAATGACCAATGTGACCAACAGTGTTCCGCTTTATTTACATAAGCTCATCTTTTATACACTTCCAATACACCCCAACACGTGATCACTCTTAAGCTATTGGATCTGTGCTGCTGTCCATGAACTAAACATGCATTACTAACACACTTTTAATTGGATTACAAAAGGTGTCCACGCAGTGTGAAATTATTATTTACTTTCTGGGACTCCTTCCTTATTTTGGCACAGGTTTCTCTTTGTTTCAGCCCTGAAGGCCTGTTATCAGCATGGTTCAGCATTCCAGTACTGTCTGTGCCCAGTTATGTTAAGGCTGGGCCTACAGAAATGCAGGATGGATTGATCACCACAATCCTGTACTCTCCACAGCTACCTTACATTGTTAATTTAGAAGTAGCAGAGACACTCACAGGTTCAGCAAGCTGTAATTTAAAATACAGGCCTATAAAGTGACAGACTCACATTTAAAGCTTCAAGTTAATTAATTTCTAACACAACTTGCTTTATAGATATTCCATCCCTACATGTCTGAATGGTTTCGTTCCCTTCTTTTCTAGTACTATTATTTTCCATTTTTCTTTGCAGTTTGGCTTTCTTAAACATATGAGGTTTTCACCTAAGAAACCACAGTGCAGAACTTGCTACCTACACTTCTTCTCTGCATGTGTGGGCCTGTATTGAGACAAAAGCAATGGATTCCCTCTGAGGCGTCAGGCACTGAGTGTACCACAGGGAAATGCAGGTCCCACCTAGTACTGCAGCCAACCTAAACTGAGAATTTCCACTCCAACACTGCACAAGTTCCATAATGAACTGAAAAAAAAAAAAAATTAACATAGGAAATCTTTCTATTTCCCCATTTTTTTACTTTTCTGAGTTTATCTAAAGCAGAGGCATGTTTGACAACTCTGCACACAGCCTTCTCTGTACCCGGCCACCACTGGATTACTCCATCCTCTGCACGCACCAGGTTGGTGCAAAGGAACGAGCAGGCCACAGAGGGAGTCCCTTCCACAGGCAAACTCCAAAGCTATAAAATTGTGGTGTGTTACAGAATCACTGAATGGTTTGGATAAGGAGGGACCTTTAAATATTACCTATATGATCCACTTCCATTGCGCACACCTTCCACTAGACCAGGTTACAGCATTGTTCCCAGTACAGATTTGTGACGGACACCACTCTCTAATCGTTTCGTTACACACTGAGCCATTGACAGACACCACTCATTACTGGTTTCTTTAGACACGGAGCCATTGACTATAACCAATTCCTTATCCATCTATCAGTCCATCCATTAAACCCATATCTCTCCAATTCAGAGGTAGGAATTCAGAGGTAGATGACATCCACAGCTCTTACCCTGTCCACTGACGCAGTCACTCCATTGTACAGCTCCACTAGATCAGTCAGGCACAACTTCCCCTTGCTGCAGCCATGTTGGCTGTCCCTAACCAACTCAGTTTTATCAGCATGTGTTAACATATCTTCCAGCAGGATCCACTCCATGATTTTACCTAAAGATTTGATATTGGAACATTAGGCTGCGGAACAAAAGCTTTGTGCCAAGATAAGCAAGCAACGTGTAACACATACAAGCAGGCTTTCCCATGTAGGAAGGCTGCTTATGAAAGTAAATTCTGCCTATGGAAACCAGTCCCATGATAAGAGCATTTTCTGCATTAATAAGTGTGTGACTTATTGTCAATATATACACAGATGTCTTAAGCAAATCCTTAAGCAAATCAAGCACAACTTAAATGAGTTTCCAACATGACCTGTATATGAAGAATTCTATGTCCGGGTGTATGTGTTTTATTTTACTGAAGAGGGAATTTCTAAGATGCACTTAACTCTCCCCTAGCTCCTCACTCTTTGCATCATTTTCCTCCAAGCCTCTACAGTGCAGCACACATTTGTCTGCCTGGGAGCAGGATGTGAGTGCTGCAAGAGTCAACCTAGGAAGCTCTGAATGCTGCCCAGAGGGCTTCACTTGAGAGCAGTTTATCAGCACTTGTTTTCCAAGGCTGCAGTTTGCACCTTAAGTAAAACTCTTAGGGTTAGCAGGGAAAAGGAAAAAAGCAAAGTTTTGCACTGAAACGAGGAAAACTATTTTCTGACTTCAATTCTCATTAGAAAAGCTCTGAGTCACTGGATGGTAATTGAAACCCAAAGTCTTTACCCTTGTAGAGGAAATCAGTCTGAACACGAATACATAACAACCCCTGAAAAGGCAGCAATCAACAAGCATTTCACCTCTATGTTCCTTTTGTTAATACTGATGTTTATTTTCTGCTCCTTTTGCTGATTTCCCATCTGATGGTATGAAATCGAGTCACATGCATACAAATTATGGCTCTCACACTCTCGAGAGAACTGCTGGCCTAACCGACCTCCATGCAAAACACTAACAACTTTGATGCATTGTGAGGTTCAGCGTTTTACACACAGAGCCCACACTCCAGCTCTTTCCAACTCTACTTTTAGGTTTGTGTCTTTTCCCCTAAATAAGTGTCTCATAAGAAAAGCACGTGCAGGAAAGAAAGATGCTTGCCACCGACTTTGTGTGACAGAATTTACATCACTTGAGGAATGAAGAAATGGCTTCGGAAAAATAAAGAGCACCTTCCAAAATTCACATGATGAAGCCAGATGTGTAGAGGAATTTAGGTGACTAATGCTCCACTGAATTCAAATCGTAACCCTGACTTCCACAGTAAAATGGGTATTGGGAACTTACCAGGTTTAAATTACCTGTTGTGAACACCTCTGTAGATTTACCACCTGACCAGGGCTCATCAACCTGAATGAACTGGGACTTACAGGAGGCATGGGTTTCAGAAGACATGCCAAAAGATTAATTTGTAGGTACTTACAAATTCAGAAAGCATTGCATCTAATTTATTATTTACATCACATAACTACCGCTCCTCGTTACCTCTGAGGAATAAATTCACTGCAGCCAAAGAAGCTGGGAGCTGTGGAGGTAGGAAAGGGCAGAGTTGCACAGAGAGTTGGGGACAGAGAACCCCTCTTCACACCTCCAAGGGTCACCAAAGACCAACAGCTCTGCCACTGGGAATTCCAGCAACATCAGGGAGAAATACATGTTTATTAAAAGAGAGACTGATTTTACTAAGAGACATACAGCTTAGAAAATAGTCAAGTGGGATTCTTTGCTATGGTAATGAAATAAATAAATTGGGCAGCAGCGTTCCAGAGCTATCCAGAGGCTGACAGCATGATACAGTATCTGATGAAGATAAAACCAGGAGCCAGAACAGACTGAAATTTATGGAAGTAAATTCTCAAAACTGCTTAAGCAGCTCAATCAGCTGAATTCCTTCCAGTGCCTGCATGCCTTTGCCAATACTTAAGGATAACAGCAAGAAACAGATAGAGCAACTACTGGCGACTTCTTGTCAAATGCCCATTTCTGCTAAGCAGAGGCAAGACCGTGGTTTCAACCTGTATTCAGAACTGCTTTAGATGAAGTGCTCTGGCTGAGAAAATATGGGGGACTCCATAATCCATACAATAGAGGGGGGGAAAAGCTATTTTCTTCTAGGTTGGCTTCAATATTGAAACCACAGCATACAGCAAACAGAATTCATCAGTAAATACTCAGCTAGCCAGATAAACTGAGTTTATTCTGTGCAAATTCCAGCACTCTAACTGTGATTTACAGATAGGGATGCCTCTGGCAGCCTATCCACTGACTTCAGAGCCTCTGCCTGAGGCTAAGAACTCAGGAAAAAGAAGGTGCTTTAGAGTAAAACCAATGCTTTCACACAAATAAGAGCATTTCACACTTGTGCAGATTTCTCTCTCACCCAAGTGGAGCTTAAATGTTTAAAACAGAAATGGTTGCCCACACCTTCTACTCTAAAGGGACATCTGAAGCATCAGAAAACCCCTTCCCCTTAATCTTCCCCTCCCGGGTAAGTACCAGGACAACCTTCTGTGCCCAGGGAGCTGTAGAGGGCAGTATTTGTCACTAGACATCTATAATCTCATAAAGCAAGTACACACTAATTCTTATTCGTGGCTAAACCAAAAGGCTGAGTAACTTCTAAAGGCATTTAGATTTCATAGAGTAAAACCTAAGGTAAGAGAGAAAATATTTACAACTGGTTCCTAGGTACTGTTCCTTCAACCCACCATCAGTTTCACTTGACTGCACTGGGTTTTACTGGATAGCCAGGGAAGACACAAAAAGCCAGATTTCACTTTTTCTTCTTCAACTCCTTATTTCATACAAGCATTAGTTAATAAAACAAGATAATGGAGCTTCACAGAATCAAATGTATAGTAGCTTTAAATGTCTACAAACATACACTTTTTCTTGTTTTCATTATGATTATGGATTACGGCCCTTAGTTTAGAGCTATGTAAAAGTCTTCCAAACAAAATAAAACTGTACTGGGCAATTAGTTCCCTGTGTCTAGAAAGGGAACAACAGCTGGCTTAAAAGTTGTTAGGATTTTAAGTACAAGATGACACGTTTAATTTTCAATTTATAAAAAAGAAAATCAAGGTCATTTCAAAGCACACAAATTTGAGTTATACTTTGTTCAATACAAGTATAGACCCAAGTATAATAAACTCATGGAGGATGGGCTTGAGCAAATATGCACCACCGTTTTTAGCTAAGGATATTTTCCAATGTTTTATCCTTGATTCTGAGCATTACACAGATACAGCACTGAACAGCCACATAGTTCCACCCTGAACTCATGATACATCCAGAATTCTCACAGATTTCATAATGAATAATAATTGTAAGATCAAACCATTAATCAAGACATCTAACTGAGAAGAAACATCAGCTCAGCAGCAGCCAATTGACACATAATTGCTTCTTGTTTAATTTTCTCAAAAGAGAGACGGAAAAGGAACAAGATATGGCAGCTTTGCTCTATTCAGGATTAAACAAAGTTCACTTCTTTGAATGTTTCAGTGCTGCAGAACAACCATGAGGAAAGCCCAAAAAGAGACATGGCATCAGCACTAACAAATTTTATTGTTCCTTTGGGTTTTTTTTTCAGACAGCTCCTACCCTGTGGCACTTAGCTATGGATAAATCTCACTCCACTACTGCTGTCCACTCTGCAGGGAGCAGGAAGGGTTTGAAAATGATTCCTATAATTTTTAGTCTTCTAAGTGGTAGATAATATTTAACATTATATGCCATATCAATCAACATTACCATCCTTCCTCCTAGCATTTCAAACACTGTCTCTTTGTGAAATATGAAAGAGGATACTAAATAAAAGGGCACTGACTTTGAAGCTCCCAGTTGATTATGTGACTTAGGTAGCTGCTAGGAGAGGAATGAGGAAGAGGGATGGGACAGATGAGGCAAAGCAGGGGGAGGATAAAACAGCGACAGCAGCTCTGCAATGTTAATGTTTGGTGGTTCTAACATTTTCAAATGCACACATTTCCCAGATAGGTCCAGCCCCTGGCACATCACTGATATTTGCTTCTTTGCTATAATTTTGCCTAGGCTAATTTTCCCCAGCAGACCATCCTATCATACATACACAAAAATCAAAAAATAGTGAGCCTACCTCATCAAAAATAATAGCTATGTTAGCAATATCCCTAAGAGAGACTAGTTGCCTAACTGGCTCTTCGCAGGCCTTTCCCTCCAAAGCTCTTGAGGGCCATGAACTTTGTCTTCTACACTCCAGGAAGGACAGAGGTTTCAATTCCTTCAGTCTGCAGAAGTCAAAAGGTCAATCCTGGAAACAACCCAGAATTTTGTCACTTCCAGAAGAGCCTACAGCAATGCACCTGAAGCTGCACCTGAAATCTATTAGAAAGTGAAATCCAAAGTAAACTTCAGTGGGTCACTTGTTAAATGAGCTACTGGTTAGCTCTGTCTGCAACAAGCATGTAAACCTAGAGGTTTTCAGTGTAAAATCTGAAGCAGTTGGCTTGACCTGACAATCCCAAGAGACTTCAGAAGCCAACAGCTCACTGCAAAGTCCTCCTGGTTCTACATTCCCAGAAACAAGAGAAGTCCCCATTGCATGACAGGGAGAGGTGGCAACAGGAACTATGTGCATCACAAGTACCCCAGATTTGGGATCTGCAAAGCCAGAACAGTTCTGTGGTACTGACTTTTGAAGAACTCTGCAAAACCATTTTGTTCCCATCTGCAAAGCACATGAAGACGACTTTGGTGAGAAGCAAGATTTCTGTGTTTGTCCTAACAGCTGCTGGAACTACTACATTTATCATTACACAAAGACATAAAGAAAGGTTAATTTATTTTATTTATACACATGTCGGGGTGCACAAAAATTACAGGACTATTTTTAAATGTTGCAAAAATTAGTAGGAAAGCAAAATAATCACCAAGGGGATCCCCCAGAACCAGAACTTATGCTCTTCAAGGGGTCTGCAAGGACCAGAGGACACATCATCCACTCTGACAGTGCAGTCTACGAACACCTCACAGACAGAGCCTTTCTTGATGGCACCAGAGCCTGATGGCACATTCAAAAGCAAGCCTACTGAAGACTGAAGAGAAGATCAGACAGGGGAAAAAAATGCGTCACTGAAAATCCAAACTCTTCCTCTGAGCATGGCATGAACAGCTGGGAACAGTTCCGTCATCTCCTGCTTAAATTGACCCAGTTGTTGCTGTAAGAGTGAGTTCAAAATCATGGCTTTCATCTACGCGTTACCCCAGGCATTGGTCCATTTACACACATGATTTCTATTACCCTTAGAGATTTGCTAACTCGAAATAGGGCAGCATGTCACCCTGTCACTTTTGTAGGCAAAAACACTAACACAAACAACATCAGGGTGAGTGATGTATGTTACAGATTCCAGGATACATATGCTATATACCACAATGGAAAGAAAAATTAAATCAAACCTTTTCCCCCCTTTATTTGTTCCACTGAACTGCATGTCATTTGATCCCAAGACTTACAAACACGGAAGGGCTTTGGACAATGTTTCATCATACACAAAAGTGCCTATCTGCTAGCTACAAAAACACTCAAGTTGATTAAATGACTCACATCCACTGCAGACAGCTCTGGAGCACTGAACAGCTATCCAAGACAAACACAGCTCAAAGCTAATATTAGAACAAGCGATAAGAGGGGGCTGCTGCGGATGCCATCAAAGATTAGAGCCAATTCACACAGATTTTCTCACCTATGTGTCAAGTCTTTTATCTAAACTGTGCCATGAGTGACAGCCATCACTGCCAGGCTGCAGAAGGAGGACAGCATGATCTACCACAGCCAAAACAAACTGCTTGTGTGGAGGTCTCTCACTAATGCTACCTAAATCTCCAAATTGTACATCTGTTTTGTAAGAAGTGATGATGCACTCATCATGCTGTCTGTACAAGTCTGTGAGGCAGCTGTGAGAGGGTTTTGTTCTTCACCACAGGATTTCAGTACTGCACTCCTTGTCAGCAACCACTGGAGTTTTGCTCTGGGTTTACACCAGAGATCCACCAACTGCACCTCAGCCTGAACCGTGGCCACCAGTTCAGTACAAGTGGCATGAGAGAGATGTCTGGCATGCCAGCACCTGCTCTGCAGTCTCAAAGCAGACACACATCTCTGTTAACTGCCTGGCTGGCTGGGTAATGTGAATTGACTGAACAAAATGGGATGAAAACCTTATTATCGATGAAGTTAAATATTTGTCTCATAAGAAGGCAGCTAAAGGTTGGAGATGTAAAGTAAAAACCCTAAGGCTATCTGGGAGAATTTTTACCTGTCCAAAATCTCTCTTTCTGGATTCTTCTCTTTCCAAGGAAGGAAATTTGAGAAAAGAATAAAGAAAGCTTGGCCACCTTGAGAACTGCTGGAGCAAGGAAATCTACATGTCCTCAAAACCATCCTTATTTCTTATTTCAAAACATGAAACGTGACAAAAGATAATTTTTGGCACTAACTGTGCTCATTGTCTTCAAGGCTGTCAAAATTTCCAGCTTTCAGAGACTCTTCCTCTTTCCCTATGACAAGACTGTGACTTGCTGTACAATCGATTTTCGCACCAGTGCTCACCTCCTCCCACCTCCTGCTCGACAGCTGCTTTCATGCAGAAGAAGATCCTTCCTCCATCAATCACATACACAGCACGTGGAGTTCTGTTTGTTTGCTGCTAATAAGGTCTGATAACCAGCAGTACACCAGACAAGGCAACCCAATTCCCTAAACACAATGAACTTTGGAGGGGTGAAGAAAGAGGTGAGAGCAGAGGATGTGTTTATTGAATTGCTGCCCTTCAGTGGGACACAGAGGCCATGACCAGAGCTGCTCAGCCACTGTCTGAGCGTCACCACACAGGCAGGCAGGAGGGCAATCCGTGTTGCTTGGCCCCCACAGCAGTTTCCATGAGACAGTTTGAGCTGAAGACAGCAAACAGGAATGGGTCAGTGTGGGTTTTTTCTGCACCTGCTACTGCAGCCATAAAGGATTTTCATTTTGTACAAGGCCTGTGGAGCATTTCTCTGGGTTCAAGGAAACAATGGCACAGCTGTAATGGCCACCACAGAGCAAGGCATCTGCAGAATAAATTATCACCTTGGTCCTTGGGTCCCTTAAAAATGAAAGCTTATATATCCTAATTTATTTTTTCTGTGCCACAGCTCCCTAGAAAAAATTATTCTTGTGTTTATATGCTAAAAGAAAGTCTTGAGAAGGTATTTGAAAGAAATCTATGCTATTGGATATAATAAAGTCTCATAATGCTGTAATGACTTTCTGGAAGATAATATTCCCCAGATACTTCTCAAAAATTCATGAAGGAAGAACATATTTCAGGTAATAGAAAGTGTGTAAGATACAAGGTTATTCTGAGTGATCATTTACCTCACAAGCTTGCAAGTGACATCATTGTCAGAAAAAACATTACCATCTCCTCTTTAGGGTCTACTATAAACACATTTCATCTGCAGTTAAAATATAGTGAAAGCCCAGTACTGCTCCTGCTTGTCTACTTGGAGGATGACTGTACTTGGGTACCCTCTGCTACCTCAGTGTTCCCTGTTTACAGGCAGAGCTGGCTGATGCTCCCCAGATTTGGTTACCTACTGTTGAAAACTGCTTTCAGTAAAAGTTTATTCTTTTCTTCCAAACACAATAACCTCTCTCAGCCTATGCTATTAACCTGAATGTTTGAACAAAACCAGACCATGGCTGTCGCATCTACCTGTTCCTCAGGTACTAACAGAAACCATAAGCTTCTATCTTGTGCTAATCTTACAAGATAAGCATCTTTGTGTTGGTTTGTATTTGCTAAGAGACCTCCATGTGCTGGAGGGAGAAAAGTTGTCAACTAGTGTCCCTTCCTCTGGGGTCCACTAAATCATCACACAGAACAATTATGGTGGTGTCTGGTCTCTCTAGTGAGGTATTAAGCCAGGACAAGGATCGCTTATTATAGTCTTTAAAGACCCTATTACCTCTTTTTATTTCATTGATGTTAGACCATTGTTCAGGCTAAATTCCAGTTTTGCTAATCACAATGTATCTGCCAGATTGCTTCTCTAATTGCAAAGCAGGTAAATGTAGCCAGTGGGACCTCAGGAGGTTGCCCTGAAGCATAATGAAAAAGATACCCAGACTTTCCCTGTGTGCATACCTGAAGTTCACATTTTTCTAGGGAGTCTTTCCATTACTTACCAACTGCAGAGTTAAAGGATTTGCCTAATATCTTGCCTGAAAATCAAGCCAGTTACTTCTTGTCCTACTTGCAGCAGACCTATGGAACAAACGGTCATTATGTCCTTCAACAAAAAATTATTTTTTTAGTTTGAAGAGTTTTGGCACATTCCCTCAAAACCTACTTTTCCCTATTCAAAACAAATACCAGTTCTGCAAGCTTTCTCTGCAGGCTTGCCTTCCTGTACCTCTTAACACCTTCCTCTCAATTAGACTCTTTCCAGTTTGTCTACCTGCTATTAAAGCAGGTGCCCCAGAAGTAGCACACTCAAAAGAAGAACCAATATCCAGCTCTTCAGCACAGCACTCCTCTGCAACAGAATCACATGTGCCACTCACACCCATCAAAGCCAGGACTCTGTTCACTGCTCAACACAGCATTTAGAGAACAGGACTGCACGCTGTAAAGCGCATCATTAAATTGCATGTCTCATACACAGGTGAAGAGACTGGAGTAATCTCTGGACTTAAAATCACTAGGAGATCCAAAAGGCTGCCTTAGCCCATGCAGCTCCCCTGGTTTGGCTCAGCCAGGGCAAATCCATCCCTTCAAACGCAGCCTGGTGTGACTCACTGCACAGCTCCCAAAGCCCGGTCGTGTTCAACTCTGGTGTGATGTTAAAACACTGCTCCAGGCACATGTAATGAATATACTTATAAAAGTTAAATCCCAATCCAAAACAGACCAGCTATTACACCAAGGGATATGGAAAGACAGACTAAATTTAACTTCAGAATAACTGTTTTCTCCAAGAATTTTGGCTCCTGCTCATCCAGAGTCAGAGTAACTTCTTATCCAAATATTAACCAAAATTTACCAGACTTTTAAAGATGTAAAGCCAGCTTGAAAAACCATACACGCAAATAGGCAATGAAAACATCTGATACATTTTTTAACTAGATTTCTAAAAGAACTAAAAAGGACTCTTGGTATAAGCCCTGTGTATCACTGACATAAATGTAAATTGTCATTCTAAAATTAAAAACCAAATGTAAATTTAAGTAAAACCTTAGCAATACTGTAATATTAAATTGCATGGGGTTATTTTGAACCTGCCATATTAACTGCCAAAGTTATTCCACATAGTTTTGAAGATATCACTCCAAAATAATTTGCAAGATTTCAATTAAATTAGAGACCATTATCAGTCCTCACCACAGAGAAGCAGTAACCTCTTAGAAATAGTTCGTGTTTAAAGAAAAACAAAACCTTCAATCTAACAAGCAACAGAAAGAGACAATTAGTTTACATGTATAATGAACCAAAAGACAAATGTGTATCAGTGTAAGTAATGCCTAGAAAAACACAATCTCACAAGATTTTTTCTGGTTTAGGCAATTAACCGGTGAGGACAAACACTTTCCTATTCCTAGATATGAGATGAAAGAGCATCCAAAATAACATCAGGTTAACTTTGGCAGCATATCACACTACCCACCTCCATGGAAATAAATCTGCCCGAGGGGCAAAGAATTCCAGCTTTTCTTAACCAGACTCTCAAAGAGGGCTCCTCCTAGTTTTCAGTGCACAACAGCCAACATAACCTTGTTATTGCAATCATTGTGACAAGAATTTGCTGTTATTTGAAATTACAAATGCAACAATTTTTTTTCTTTTGCTATGGCACCCTGGAATAACTTTTTAAAACTCACCTTGTACATCCACAGTGCTGCGTGGGTGCAGACCTTACTAATACCTATTGCAAGAGCAGGTGCACCTGGCAGAATTCGTGTGTTTCCATGTAGCTGGAGGTTTTATCTGCTGCATATATCATACCAGGGCAGTGCTTAACACAATCAGAGCTTAGAATCACAGGGCATTTTATTAGCAGCAATGCAGTTTTAAGTGCTTCCACCAAAATATAAATGGGATTACAAACTTCTACTTGCTTTACATTTGCAGCCCAGCATAACTCTTCCCATTCTTCAGGTGACCATTATATGTCGTCAATGCCAAATTTTGCTTATTATTTGTCAGCAAGAGCAGCAGCATCGCTCTTTGGTAGGCTCAACCAGGAGCAAAACATCTGTGAGCAACACAGCTCCCTGAAGCTCTAGAACAGGCAGCTCCAGCAACTCCCAGAGCTGTCACATAGCTAAATTGCTTTATTCCCTGCTGCTTTCAGTTAACATTTTTTATGTATGCATCCAAGGCACAAAAAGAAACTTGGAACCTTGGTGGTCAAACCATCCCATCTGCTGCATAGTCATGGACTCCGGTGACGGAGCCTTACCAATGGTCAGGAAAAGCACACAGCTGCACAGGCAGCTTCCCGAAGACTCAGGGACCATTTATGGACAAGTCTCCACCTCTCCCATCCTGTCTGGGTCTTTCCCCCCCAGCCCTTTTGTTGGTGTTGGTTGCTTGACTGCAGTTGTGCTTGGGAAATAAATAACACAAGTCTGCTTCAGGAAACTTCAAAGTAATTCAAGGTAGGCATCAAATAATTTCCTTATGCGTTTTTGCAGTTTATTTTTTTATACAGCCACAAAGTAGGATATTAAACTTCATCTATGGAAACATTCTGTTCATCAGTCTTCTGCATTAATTCAGTGATGTAAGTGTGAGCAGAGTTAAAACCAAGAGGCAGTGGGAAAATAGAGCAAAGTGTGGCATCGACGACTTTTTGTTGCTGCCATCCTGCTGGCTCACACATCACAACACAGTCCACCACTACCCCCATAAACTGCAGCAGGGGAAAAAAACCCCCATACCTGAAAGCCTCTAGTTTATGGACAGACAGAAGACACTGTAAACATATAAAAGCCACAGCAAAAAGCAATCCCAAGCCGATACAGCACAGATCTGTGCAAGGAGCCTGTCCCTCTCCTCCAGGCAGCATTTACACACAGCAGTGCATCCATACTGGCAGCAGCTGCACACTGATGCCTTTCTCCAGAGTTGCTGGTAGAAGCCACTGACCTCCAATTTAAGCCGCCCTTTCTTTGGTAAGAGCCCCCATCTTATCTTACAATGGTCTGAAGTGAAATACGTTTTCTCATTTGAAAAAAAGAAAAAGAAAAAATAAAAATCACCCATTTTTTTTAAGCTAACGTGCTTTTTCACAAGACAAAACGGCATTACTTAGACCACTTCCACTTTATTTTCCCACTACTTTTCCCCCTATATTTTTATTTAACAACTCTATTTCAAAACCAGAAACCCCTGGAGGTTCAGTCCTGTTATCCCCAAAGCCCTATCTTCACTTCAGGTAGACTTTTCTTAGCCTGAAGCAACCAGCTCAAGTCAAATAGATGAACACGGAAGACGTCTGATGGTCTCAAACTTAACCTGGCAACTCCACCCTGGATTATATTTACTAATATTTTTCACTTGACTTAATTAGTGGGATTCAAATGAAACCTCAGCAGCAACATGCCCAACACCACAAACCACAGTAGTGATGTTTCACATGCTTCACCTGGAGACAACATCAAACATACTGTGGGCTTTCCAGGGCCTCAGGCGCTCCAACACTGCAAGGTGCTGCCAGTTCTCAGATACAATGAGCTGCCTCTCCTGGTGCTACTTTCCACTAGGATTTCCTCACAAATCATTAAATAAATTAGGATGTGCTTTACTTTTGCCTCTTGTTTTCTGACGCCATTCTTATTACACGTTTTCAATAACCTATCTTAATCCACAGGATTTTTTTCCCCCATGAATGCTGAAATTCTTCCATAATTAGAGTCACTTAAAAGCTGGGCCTTAGAATGCCAAGTAACAAAGCATTGACAACAAAAATCACAAAACCTGACACTGCAAGATCAACATGGCTCAATGTGATATCAATACCACAGCACACCAGGTGCTACCACACCACACAGTCATTATTCGGAAGAAATATGTGACAATGTTGTCCTCATCACTGAAGGAAGCAAGGGATTGTCTTATTTCTCCTAAATCTTTCAGGAAACCAGAGGCAGGAAATAGCATTTTCATTTTTCCATCACAGTTTCCCACAGAAGATGAGGCAAATCTAGAAGTGAAACTATAAGCATGTTCATTGTCCATCTCCTCTTTAAATAAAGAATTAATTACTGAGGGTGGTAAAGGCAAAGAAAAGAAAGCAGATTTTCAAATGAGAGCCCATGATCACAGGACATCTGGTCAGACAGTTGTCTGGATGTTAGCAAGTGGTCTTTTCACCACAGGACTCTGAGCAAACCCAGAAAAAGTTTCTGGGACAAGTTTAAGGACAAGCTTTAGCCATTCCACAGATAACTGGTTTTATTCTTGTTGAGGCAAAGATCAGGAATAGTTAATTACTTGGATGAGGAGGGTAGCCTCATCTCTAGCAAAATCCCATTTGCTCCTCCTCATGATCATTCCAGCTTCTTTAAGCACATCTCTGTACACAACATCTCTGTTCCCCACCTTCAAAAGCTGGCTCTTCTCCCCTTGAAAGACTGCAAAGAAAACTTCACAAAACAAATATCTGAATCTCTAAGTGGTCCCTGAGAGAGTGGCATCTGTCAAAACCAAAGATGTTATATGGATATCATTGAAGAAGACAAGATCCCACTCCTGCTCACACAGGCAGCTAACTGAGGGGTGAAGATAGCACAGGCACTCCTCACTAGTGCTAACTCCAGATGCTAATGAGGGTCCTCTCTTCCCCAAAAGGCTTTACAACCATTAGTAGGAACCTAATTACAAGTCCAATTACCAGCTCATTAACTAACTCATTAATTATCACGCAGACCAGGTCTTAGAACCCTTTCTTGACCGCCTTCTGTGAAAGCAATGGCACTTGGATGCAGAGAACGCCAAGAACCATGGACTTTTCCCAACCTTGTTCCTGGTTGGGGATGTCGAGCCTGATGAGCGTGCCGGGTAACTCGGGGCCAGCGTTACCTTCACGAAATGAGATCTGACCCTGTCCAGCCCCGCTCCAGCACATTGCCCCTTCTCTGCAGCTGAAGAGCATTGCTCAGAAAGTCGTTCGACCACTTCCTAAGGAGTCGCCATCACGTCACCCCACCACCACCTCACCTCACCAAAGCCCTCCCGCCACCTCCTCTCAGGTGCCAGCCACACCTCCGTTCCGGCTGCCCGCTCACCCTCAGCTCCTCACAGGGAAAAGGGGGCGCCGGTCGCGACACAGCGGTGGCTCCTCCCGAGCCCGCCCTACCTTCCTGCGGCGGCCGCCCGGGGGCTGCAGGGCGCAGCAGGC
>VYXB01006318.1:206565-268980 GCA_013397135.1 Pachyramphus minor
AGGGCTCATGCCGCCGGCGGGCCGGGCCCCGCGGCCGCCGCCGCCGAAACTTGGGAGACCCCGCCCCGAGCGGGGCTGGCCGGGGAGGGGCCGGGGTGCCCCTGTCCTGGCCCGGCGGGGACAGCAGGGCGCAGGGGTGCTCGGCAGCGACCGGCCCGTGGGATGCTCCGCGCCCCCGGGTACCGAACGCGGGGCCGTGCCGCTGTGGAGCCACAGGTGCGGGTCGCTGGTACACGCACCCGGAGGACAGGACACTCCGCCCTAACTTAGTTATATCGGCCCGTCTTTATAAAATGGAAGTGTGCTAACTCGTCAATGTATGTGTTAGTTCAGATTATACACATTATGTAATGTCATGAAGTAGTGGAATTTTACTGGAGATTTGGGTATTGTTCATGGTTAAGTCAAACAAAAGGACAGCCTGGACCTGGAAGCAAGGACTTTGCTTCTTGGAAGGTTAGAGTTATCCGTGAAGGATAAAGGATAACCCTGAACATCCAAGATAACACTAGCATCCTAACTCTTCTGATATGTCTTTGAAACCTTCCCAGTATCATCTGGCAGTACAGATAATAATTCTAGCAAGGCTGGCTCCAGGGACACCTGGATCAATAGACAAGCAACCAGAATGCTTTTCAAAGTTCTACTCTGATTAGTAACCAGTGGCGTGGCTGTTAGTGATTAGTCACATTGTGTTGGACCTGAACTTTTGAAGGGTATGAGAACCCTGTGTGAAACATCAGCTGTGTTGCCCTAATTTGGTTGCAACTCCTCATGCTCGTGAATAACTCTTCTAAATCTATACTTTGCATCCTAGCTTCTTTCCTGGATTGTCACAGGCTGACTGCTGATTTTTATGACACATGCTTGGTTTCATGCATAAAAGAAAGGATCTGCATGAGCTGAGCAGGGCTGAGAGGCAGTGCAGGGGACAGGTGTCCCACTCACCTCTGTGGGAGCACTGGAGGCCCTGCATTTGTTTCACAAGGGAGACACTCTAGACAGAACTATAAAGTGCACAGGCTGGCTTTTGTCATAAGCCACAACACTAAACCATTGCTGAGCGATGAGCTGGTAGCAGTGCTTGCTGGGATTTTCTGAGGCAGGAGCTGCAGGTGGAAAGAACTGTTCATGGCAGGAGGCAAGCTCTGTGTGAATAGGGGGGGGGGGGATGGCAGCCAATTTGCAGCACATGCTGCTTGGTGAGTAATAAATGTGTTCGTAGGTGGGATGTGCTGGACACAGATGCACAACTAATCCCCATTTCTTTGCCAAGTAGGGGAGAGAGTCTGTGACTCTTGTGCCCCGTGAGCAACCCTGTGCTTCCAGCACCCCTGCCTTGTCTGCTTCACTGAGCTCCTTCTGGTGTCCTCTCCTCACTGTCTCTTTACAGCCTGGAGCAGAGCCAGAGCTGACTGCTGCTGGGGGAGCAGGTCAGAGAGGAGCACTGGAAAAAGTGGAGCCTGCAGCAACCAGACCTGCTGGCAGCATGACAGAGGAGCTGCATGTAGGAAGATAAAGCACTGATCTATCTGGAGAAGTGAGGTTTCAAGTATGGCTCCAAGCACAGATGGACTGGCAGGTGAGGTGCATGCTCCCTACCGTTTAAATATTGCTGTACTCTTTTTTTAGGTAAACTGTTCTTCTGAAGTAGGTTAAAGCAATTCCATGGTTGTTTTAAACTGCCCTAAATGTAGACCCTTCTTGGAAGGGGGTAAGTGGAAGTCCTGCCTGCCATTCCTGTAGTGAGCTGGTGGCTCCTTTGTCATAAACTTAACCAGGGCCATGATCCAGATGAAAACTAATTCAAGAAAAACTGTATCTGGAGTGTGTTCCTAATAGACCTAGACATTGTTTTTAGTAGCGTCCTATCTTTTGGACAGGCTCTGGGTGGTTTATTCCTCTGGGGAAATGCAGTGCAGATCAGAGCACTCCTCCCCCTGCCTCAGTTCAGGGGACCCCATCTTCCTCTTGGACAAGCTTGGGTGCTTGCCACAGGCAAGCAAGTTGGCTCTGGACCTTTCTGATAACCAGATGCTTTTCCTGTTTCCACCCCACTTAGGTGGCTCACAAGTGATCAGACAAGCCCCGCTTCCAGTGCAAGAAAGGAGTTTATGAGGGCAGAGGGAGAGTGTAGGTGCACCAATCATGACTGAAATCGACTGAAGTGATGGCATCTGGCTCCATCCATAAGCATCACCTGGAGTTCATCAGCAGAAGGTCGCTTTGGCTGCCATGGGGCTCCCTGTCCATCACTTTGCTTCTCCATGTGAAATCGCATCATTTATCTGCAGGTCAGAAGTAATGCTGATGCTCAGGGAAGAGAGGTTTAGACATACATCAAGAACACTAAATGCAGGGGTAAATGTAACAAGGCACAAGACTTGCAATAGTGCTAGCCAAAATTATATCACAAACTTTTTAGCACAAAGCTTGTTTTAAGCTATCAGCATCCAGTCAATAAATAATGGCATGTGAAGGTCCTATTAAAATATAAGTTTGTGTTTGTATGATTATAGACAAAATGTTGAAGGCAGGAGTACAAAAGCTGACTACAAAAGTATAAAGTGCCCAAATACATTTTAAAACTCTCTCATGAGGTTTAACCCTTGAGAATTCAAAGCTTTCCTAAAAACTTGAATAGTACATACTCAAATGAAAGAGGTCTACCTGAACAGAATAAAATCCACAAAGTCTTTCTTGGTTTTATCATCGCAGATTCATTTGTTTTCTTCTCTCATTGTGTAGCTTCATCAGAAAGCTCAAATACTTGAATCCAGCCATTCTTCTTGTCATCACTGAGCTGTAACTCTAAGTGCTGACCTTGTATGAAATATTCCCTTCCTTGGAAAGCTGATCATCCCCAATTTGCGAGCATGAATGGAGTGGTTCTGATAAAGAACAGCTCAAAAATTTAACTCAAGGTTTTAAATTTGCTTTTGTGTTTTAACAAACAATAGAATTTCTCATGCTTCCCACCGGCTTCCACACCCACTACCCCCCCAACTCTTATGAATGTAAGTCTGCCTGTTTAAAACACAACAGAAGGTTTCCAAAGATATAGAAAAAAAGGAATAACAGTAGAGAAGGATCTCAGGAAATCTCAGGAACAATGAGAAATCTTATCTGAATTAGCATGAGAATCAGTGGGAATTAAGATAGTATTTTAAACAGTCTCACTTTTCCATTTTAACAAGTGAATTATAAATCAATTCTTTCCCCAGGCATTGGTTGCAAAGATATGTTTGTGAGAAATGCCTGTTAAGAAAAAGAGCAAATGAAAGTTGTAGCATAATGGATGCAACTCCAATTCAACCAGAGGATGAACCTTTTTGAGGTGATTGCTGGGAAATACAGCTTCTGTAAAGTTTCACAGCTTCTGCAAAACATGCTTACTCTTTGAATCAGGCAGGAAATAGCCTCCCCTTCTTGCTGTCCTAAAGCAAGATGGATAGTGTTAGAGGAATACATATCATGCTGGATCCAATTGAATACGAACTACTGCCATGTAATGCAAGGAGTAACTGGAACAGTGACTGAGTATGAGCATTCAATTTCTACTGAGAACATCATGCCCTGATAACCAAAATCAGACGTTGGTCTTAGTGTGTCTACTTTTTATGTAGGTGCACAGAGCTACAGCTCCCTTAGTTTCTCTTAAAAAGTCTTTAAACTGCTAAAATTCCTCTCTCATTTACAAATTTAGCTATGGTGAGAGCACAGTGCTAAACCTCTAGAAGGAAAAAATGTAACACCAATGATACTTCATTGCTTTAGTGCTGTCTTTGCTGCTTATAAATTACCTCTTGCCTGGGATATTGTAGGTAGAGAAATCTTTCCTTTACAGCAGTTATTTAATGTTGCTCTCTCTTACGGCCATTTTCAGTTGAAACATCTTGCCTACTACCATCCATCTTCTGCCTCCACCCACTGTCAAGGCATCTGTTTACCTTCTGGTTAGTCAAAATGTCTTCCCCAATCCCTGTGCAAAATTAAATCCCAGTCAGGAAAAACACCACTAGGAGTTCCCTAGATTCTCCAAGGGCTGTTAATACAAGTCAAACATTCCTCCCATAAAATGAGTGAATGAATAAAAATGCTTTTTTTGACTCTGCCTAACAACTGCACTGGATTTGGTATGAACCACTTGCCAAAATCTACAGGACAGAGAAAAGGAAGACTGTTTTTCCCCTCTCCTCCCTCCTACACTCCTGGCTAACGCTTTTAAAATCCGAATGATGTTCTTCCATGCACATGAAAACAGAGATGTTTTATGCAGAAACTTTCACAAGGTCATTTTAAAAGAGGCTACAAGAAGAGAAGCACAGTGTGTTCTTCCCCACAGAAGATGCGCGTGCCTCTGATTCTGAGTCTGCAGGAGTCAGAGCTTTGGTCTAGGCCTGGTTTATTGCCTTGCACATTTATGTGCCAAAGCTCTGCCATAGTTGTGGGGAATGTGGGATGAAATGTTTGTAGCTCCTGGGTGTCTTCTCAGTGATGACTTCAGTGTAAGCCTGATCTCACTTCTGTTCCTTAAAACTGCAGCTCAATATCCTGGCGTTCTTTATGCACCAAATGGCAGACGACCCTGGAGCCTGCATGCAGCCATCAGCTCTGCCAGGTAGGTACAGACCTTACTTCTTCCCATACCTTAAATCCCACTGAAAACTTAGAAAGAATCTCTTTCTGTTGTCTTTTAAATGTTAGCAACAGAGAAGTAAATTGGCCACATTGGTCTATTACTGACTTACTGCTGCTGAGAAATATGTGTCTGAACAGCTGTCAAGGCAAAAGCTCAGCTGTGTGAATTATTAAAACCACTTCTCAGCTCACCACTGGTAAGTTTGAAGATAACAGCTGAAAAATATGTGTTCATGCAGTCTCCCATTAGCTCTCCTCACACTTGTGGGCTATTTAGGCAGCTTAACACAAGACTGATCTTGCTGTGCAGCAGCACAGCACGAGGCACAGGCTGTCTTTTCCCTCCAGCTACAGAGGGATTCAAACACCATGGTCTGGCCACATGATCCAAATTTGATGAAAGAGATAGTTGATAATTATTGGCCTGAAGAGGGGATTATAGATCAAGGTTTACCTCTGAGACACACTGCAGCTCTGTGCTATGCCCGGACCTTACCTTTATTTATTTAACTCTAGTTCTCTAGCAGCTGTTTCACTCCTGGAGAGGAACAACAGTGATTTTAGAGTTTGCCTTTTACTAAACCATCCAATCATTCTGAACACGCAAAATTCTGCCTCCTTTTTAAAAAAAGGGCTTGCAATTTTGTTGAACAGATTCTAAAATACAAATTGAAAATATATATGGCCATTTTTAAAAAAAAGATGTTCCAGTTTGCAGGAATTAAGCAGTGTTAGCTCATATGCAGTTCACATACTACTGCACAGACTTTAGTGATAGCAGCTTGTCACCTGTATTTCTTCTGCATTTCTACTGTAATCCCAGACAGATGTCCAGCTTTGCTTAAAAATTACCCTGAGTTTCTATTACAAAATCCTATTTTCTCTATGTTTTAGAGATTACCTTGGTGTTATTCTGCCTTCTTCTTTTGGATGCCATAAATTTTACTGACAGTTTTACACTTCTAAACTCAAGGATGAATATCTTTCATTAAAAAATGTAATTTGGTGTAGAGATTAATCTATAATGGTCAGAATCTGACAAAACACCACAGCTGGAGTAGTAATGATGGCTTTAAGAAATTATATAAGCCTTTTTATTACATCTTTTAATGGGCTTACATAGAACAGTACAAATGCAAAAGTATTTATATAGGGGATGGCAACGGCACTGGAGCAATAGAACAGATGTCACTGAGAGAGACTTTCATCTGCAACCACTCAGTGAAAAGGGCTCTCCAAGGGGAGAAGAGAACCAAGCCAGAGCACTGGGGCTGCTAGGGAGAAGAACAGCAGCAAAATGTTCCAGGTAGAAGATTCATTAACAAATTAAGACCCAACATTAATGTACTGTGCACTTTTTCTACGGTCTGTCTTGCAACATTGTTTGATATACTGGCATGTGCCTGTACAATTTATGTCTCATTAAAGGCAATAGGAAACAATAAAAGCTGGAAGTGGTTGGCAGTACACTTCATAGACCTGATGGGCGAAAAGTAGCTTTCATAGGATAGAAGGCATGCAAAAATGTCCTGGACCAGTATGCAGGCCAATTAATAATATGCATCCACCTTTAATAAAGGCCTCATGCATGTGTCTGAAAAGCATCCTGTTTTTTCAGGACACTAAATTCAGGATCATTGTCCTTACCTGTAATAAAAAGGTTGCTTTCTTTAAACTATTACCAGGTGGTCAGCCCATCGTCTCCTCCAGCTGGTTGCACTTTAAATTTCTTAGATACAACCCTAATGAGGAGGAGAGAAATGGCCTTGCCCTCAGCAGAAAAGATGCCACAGCTCCCCTGCAGCTGAGCAGCCTGTCTGGGAACAGACGGTGAGGATAAAACTCAGCGCTCTTCTCAGCGCGCTTCCCACAGGCTCCTTTCAAGGCAGTTTGCCCTCAATGCCATGTAGAGCAGCATCAGTGATACAGAGATACCAGTATTGACTGGAAGTGGAATAACCTCCTTAGCTGAGAGTTTGTATATAGGTTAGGTGTTGCTGCAGGACTCATCCTTTTGGCATATGTCTTCCTGCAGCATATCTGCCTCCATCCTCAGATATGGATGTGGAAAGCAGAGGCCAGTCAGATGTTTTGAAGACGCTCTGGGAAGGACAAAGTGTGTTTGCAATGACATAGGCACCTCTACAGGCATTGCTTCAGGCGATGGACGCTCAGCCATGCTAATGCTTGTGGTTGTGCCCCAGCTCCTCGCTCCCTTGCAGGCTCCTTGTTAGGAGGAGATCCCTTTGCCAGAATGCATTGAAATTCTTCAGAAACAAGGTAATTTCTCTGTACTCTGTCGGGAGATCAAGTACATTCTCCCGAAAGCATAAAGACTTTTTGCAGGTCATGCTTTGTGCCTGCCACTCTCCTGGTGGCAACGCTGGAGGCAAAGCCAGCAGCTACAGAGCCTGCACTGCCATCTCCCCACAGTCCAGTCAGTGTAGCAGAGGCAGCATAGCGGGGAGGACTGTCTCAGAGGACACTTACCTCCCCTGCAAGGCAAAGGAGAAGCTGTGGCTTCTCCTAGGCCGTAGCTGGGTCAATGCCGGAAGCCAGGCAAGCAAAGGAACTTCCTAGCCAGAGTCCAGGGCACGAGCACAGGCAGAGGGAGACCCCAACTCTGGGACCTTCAGCTGGAAGATGCAAATTTTCCCCCTTACTTCTTACTCCTCCCTCAGGCTTAATGTGAAGGAAAGAAGATCATCACTGATGTATAGTGACAGGAGCCTTAAGGAATTTTAGGGCTTTTTGCTCAATCTTTGTGCTGCAGTGCTCAGTCTTACACTGCAAAGACAAACAGCAACAAGATTGCTCTCAGCAGCCCAGACAAGAACATTTTAGAGCATAATTATGGATGAGATGCAAAAGGACGAAAAAGAGGGAAAACATCTGTTCGCATAGAGTTTATTGCCGTTCACTTAAGAGGCCCATTAAATGCTAGAAAAAGCTATTTATCCTTCTGTTTGAGGCAATTATCCTGCTGCAAATCTCTGTGGAAATTTGCCCTGTGTTTATTCTTGGAGTGCTGACACTGTGCAGATACACTCACCACACAGAAAAAAGGCGCAGACCTTGCCCACCAAGGCTTTTGGAGGGATTTTCAGAAGCAGGGTAGCCAGTGCTTCTCAAGGTCTTTAACTTACACTTTTTCAATGCATTCTGGCAAAGGGATCTCCTCTGTGGAAAAGTGAGTTGTTTCTCGGAGTCTTTCCTCGGACTTCAGCTGCCTCTGCCCCTTTATTTCAAAAATCAAAAGGAGCTTTTTCATTAGAAGCACACCCAAAAGTGGGATTGCTCTTCTTGTAGCTGCCATTACAGTAACAAGGGGTGTGAGAAGACCAAATACAGTTCTTCAAATGCTCAAAGGAAATCAGCTGTCCTGCTGATCAGGAAATCATTTGACTCACCAGGATGAAAGGTCTGTGCAGAGGAGAGGCTTCATCTCGTTGAAGCCCAGCCATGCACTTGTTCACAAAGAGAAAAGCAAGTGCGACTGTGTTGGTTCATCCCTCCCCCCTCTCCTCTGGCCTGCTCAGGCCTTTGCATAAGAGCTTGGCAGTGAAACATCTCTTGACCATACTGGGAACTCCTGGAAAGCTAAGGTGGGGGCAGCACTGACTGTACCAGGAACTCCTGCTGCCGGACCAGGGTGGGAGGTGACAGCAGGAATAATAAGTCATCCCCTGACAGCCTTGGAACATTCCTTATCAGAATTGTAGCTCAAGTGGAACAGTACCATCCTCACTGGAATTTCAAAAATTCCAGTAATCACTAACCCAGATTGCAGCCAGGATGAAAATTTACCTATGACTTAAGCCAACCCTCAACCAAAGGGTCCTAAGACAGACCCTTTGAGCTCTTCTGGACTTTAGTGGACTGCATCAGTATTTCCCTCTATGTGGGATGCCTCTTAGAGTGCCTGAACTCTCAAGTGTGTGAAATTTGGAGAAGTGTGTCCTGGCAACAGAACCTGGGCTGATATCCCCACTACTCAAGGCTCATTCCTCCCCTCTCCGCACACCCACTGAGAAATGCCAAGAAGGCATTAGACGTGAGAATTTCACTGAATCTTGAGGGGAATTTTTAATAGGTATACCTTTGTACTTCTACATTACATATCCATGTTTGTGTGTGTTACCTTTGTACATTTGCACACACATATCTGTGTGTGTGTATTAACTTGAACACCCTATAACAAATATAGTATACATGTTATTATCTTGAATCCATAACTGTTATTATTTTTATGTTCATAGTTGATAATTGTTTAATCTAGCTTTTAAATGCTAGATTGCTAAATTAAATGCTAAATGTTATGTGTTTTAAGTGCTGCTAAATCCTTTAGATATAAAGCATTGACTAAGTCTGAGCCCAAGATTGGATTCAGCCACATCTACACTCTTCTCTGAGAAGGAGTTTGGAGAGCAAGGAGCTCTACTCTGAATCTTGTAACTCAGAGTCTCTCTTACCCCTTTTTACATCCCTGGCCTCCATATAAATCTCTCTAAATTGATTCCAATTCAATTTTCTTTTATATTTATTATCCATGCACTAAGTAGTTGAGTGAGCCTTGCCACCGAACTTTGTCTCACTTTTGCAAATTTATATCAAAATTTCGTTTTGCTAGTATCTTGGATGGTGATTTTTTAAGTGACCTAAACTACTAATTTTTGCTACAGTGAGGCTCCCTTCATGGCTCTACTGCATACTTATGACAGAAGGGTTGTTTTTCAGACCTCCACTTTAGCCAAAATGCTGACTGGAGGTTCACGTGCAGGTGTGTCAGAAACACCAACAGCTGGCTTGGCTGCTTAATTATCTGGTGACGCAGAAAATAAACAAGTCACCGCTTCTCTGGGTCATAAATGTAAGGAGGGGCTAATGTAAGGCTTAGATATCAGCTGGTTGATCAGGACTTTGCAGAAATTGGATAAAAAGGCAGGAGATGTGACAATGACAGGAGCACAGCGTGTGATGCACATAGTGCACATAGCTCACTCTTACAGTGTGAGAAATATATTGTCCCCATGGTAGGTAATACACATGAACAGGAACAGAGGAAAGTGATGTGGTACAGTGCTCTCCTAGTGCTGCTGCCAGCAGTGTGACATGGTCTCACATGATAAAAACAAAACACAGGAAAAATATTCCCTTGAAACTTTTTTTGCTCTTGGAAATACCATTTCTATGAAGGTGTTCACTTTTAGAAAAGTTTCATCCCCCCTTGCTTTTCATCCCAGCCCCTCCCTTTTTTCATAAGGCTGAGTTTTGACTCAGCTTCTTCTCCAAAATATGTGTTTTTTACTTCTCATTGAGAAAATCAGACCTGGAGGGAAAATACCCAGAAAAAAAAGAGTCCTTTTCAGATCTTGAACCAGTGACAGTTTTTAATACCTGAGCACCCAGAATGTTGCATGGGCTCGCCAGGAGCCAGGCCAGGCAGTGGGCACGTGAGCCAGGCTGCAGCCCCACAGGGACCCCACCATGAAATGTCCAGCCCACGCACAGCTTGTGAGGCTGGGGCACCCCAAGTCCCCACACCAGGAGGAACAGAGGACACTTAGCTACCCAAGACAGCGGTTTCCCTGGGGGGAAAGCTCTGGGAGTGATGCTATAGCAGCAGCTTTGTCAAGGATTATGATTCCTTAGCTGCTGTTAACAGCTTCTGGTATGCTGCTACCTTTACCTTTCTATTTCCTTAATGTACTTTTTTAAGCATTCTGCATGAGTAAGTGATTCATACTAATTTTTTTAAGCTCTGTTGCAGCACCCAAGTCCTCCCAGCCTTGTAGTTGTGTGGGAGCCTGACAGGCACCCAGATTTCCACTAAATTCGGCATCACTGCGTTTGCTCTTTGAGATGCACTGTGAGGGTTTCTTTCAGCAACTGCTTGATCCAATATCTCCCTCTGGTGGAAAACAGGAAATAAAGCAGGATAAAATAGAGCATCGTATAGCATAACTTGATCACCATGAAAATAATAAAAATCTCGGTCCAGGCCATGATGTTCTCTCTAATTGCTACATTTATTACTAATGAATTTGAATGTTATCTCAAATAGTCCTCACCTGGAAAAGAATGGTAACAAATGGTGAATGCTAATTTTCCTGTATTTTCTAGAAATTTCCCAAATTTGTTTTAAACAGAGGCAAAAGCCACTATCAAAACAATGTCTTTATGCCATTGTTTCTGTGAAAAAAAATCAACACAATTCTCTGTTGCAGAGAACTATTGTTTTGTCCTCAAGCTCCAAAATCCATCATATATCCAACCTGCTGTCTGGATTGATAAAAATGTCTCAAAATATAACCCTTCTCTTTCTATACCATCATTACGCCTTTGAAGTGTGACAGATTGGTTGCCATCTGCTAGGGGTGCCTATTCAATGTAGATCAGAAACTACAAATAAGAAAGAAATACTTAAGTACAGGCTGGATAACTTTTTTCCGGACACACATAGGATTAAGGAACAGTACAGGGATAAAATGCTTTGCACAGGTGACAGCTACGTCTTTCTTTGAAGGCACCTTTCATCAGCATGGGAGGTTAGGGAGGTTTAATGAGGCTTCTGCTGTTAATCCTCTCCCATCTGCAAGTGTTTCCCTGACACTTGTTCTGTGATTCCAGATGAGAACTACAGAGCTGATGCAGCAGCATAGACAGCTTCAGCTGGAGCTGAGAGGTAACAGAGGTCACATCTTTGCTTCGGCTCCATGCAAGAGTCTTGGGTGAGGAAGAGAAACTCAGGGATGGATGATGGGTTATTGCCAGAGATTGACACCCGAGGGTGGGCAGCTGAACCAAGAGAGGACTCATTTCAACATCTCAGCAGCTGCCTAAAGCCTAGAAGCAGTCAATATCAGTGATCTGGCTTGCAGGCACTTGAACAGTGCCCTTTGTGAGCAGGTCTATAGTCTGCACAGGGCAGCATCGCTATGTACTTTGGATATATTTTAGACTATTTAAATTTTCCATGCCCAGCAAGAAAAATGGGGGAGAGATTTGCAGTTATTCCCAAAATATTAGGACATATTCATGTCCTAAAATTGAAAGCAATTTCTGGAACAGAAAGCTGAGGCTCCTGAGTAGGGTGCTCAGTCTTTGTATGGCATGACCTTAGCCAGGGAGAAAACTGCTGTGAGAAAGAGTAAGATTTAAAAAAGAAGTCCAAGTTAGAGACTGGGGAAGTGAGGAGGAAAGGAGAAGCAGTGGTTCTTGATGGCATATCTTTAAAGGTGCCATTTTGACCCCTTTATAACCACAGGTAAGCAGAAACAGCAAGGTACAATCTGGACAAATAAAGTGCCTTTTAATGGGGCACAGGAGCTGAATGTACGCTGGTTGCTATTTGATATAACCATGAAAATAAGGTTCAGATCTAAAATCCTCAATTTTTATATAGTGGTATTGAAACATCAGAGACATCCCAGAAGAGAGGTAATTACTGGGCCATTGTAATAGCATGGTAAAAATTACATGGGAAAGAACCAAAATAAATCCCATCCAAATGCGGAAAAAGACATGAACTCTGTTGAATTAAAAGCAGATACAGAAAGGCAGACTAAAAAAGATTCTCAGGAAATAACTTGCTACTAGACAAAAAGCCTTCTCTATCCTAGCAGGAGCAAGGAACCTGATGGAGAGTTCTGCAGGTGACCAGGGTGTGCAGTCAGCAGACGATCAGGGTGGCAAAGGAGTTTGAGAGAAAACAAGCCCTAACACAACAGCTAAACAGATTACTTGTGTCTGGCTTCAACACAGAAACGCTTAGTGAAGTTCCCACAGCAGAACCACTTGTTAAAGGGATAATGCAGAGAAGCTGCCACAGATTGAAGGGCCATTAGATGAGGCTTTAGAACAAATTGATGTAAGGGATAGTAACAAATTCATGAGAAGCAGATGTTACTCGCTTGTGGGTTTTTAAGGCATGCTAATGGAAATTGTTGTGCTATAAGAGCTGGTGTATAAGCTTTTACTTAAAACAGCCAGAGAAAAAAGAGGACGGCACATGGTGCAGTTTTCTTTTAAGTGCTGTGAGGGATCTAGAGAACTGCAAACCACTATATCTGACATCTGTAGCAGGCAAACAGCAAAAACCACAGTAATAGAATAGTTGCAAGGACAGACACAGGCTAAAGAGGGAAGAATTGGCAAAGCTTTGTAGTGAGGACCTATGAAGGTGTGCTCCACTACCCTCTTACCTCTTCAGAGGATACAGTGAAGCTGCAGAAGAGCAATCTGCTTGGTATGATCTGCTCAGTTTCTGGAAAGACTTTAATAACATCTGTCACCCATAAAGAAGCTAATCTGGCATGGAATAAGAGGGAAGATCCTCTCATGAGTCAGCAACTGCATGCAGGATAGAGAAAAGGTAAAGATAAATCATCCCGTGGAGAGAAGTCTTAGAGGGATAGTGGTGGGGCCAGTGCTCATCCACAGACATCCACATCGGTCAGGCAGTAAATGGCTCAATTAATAAATTGGTGGTACCAGTTTATTCAAGTTTAATGCAAACTTGCCTGTAAGGATCTGCAAAAAACACCTCACAAGTCCAGGCAAAGTAATGGCAGGTGAAATTCCGTGTGGCTAACAGCAGACAAAAAACACCTCACTGTGTTGGGAGGAAGACCCCCTTACTATCCAGCCTCAGCAATGGTATCTGAAACATCTAGTACCACTCAGAACAGCTATCTTTGAGTTAAGTTGTTACTTAAATGATTATTAGTGACTATAAAGCATTTTAGTATATTGTGAAGGGAAAATAGGTCACAGAGTCATAGAATGGTTTGAGTTGGAAGGGACCTTGAAGATTATGTAGTTCCAACCCCCCTGCCATAGGCAGGGACACCTTCCACTAGACCAGGTTGCTTAAAGCCCCATTCAACCTGGCCTTGGACACTTTCAGAGATAAGGCATCCATAATGTCTCTGGGCAACCTGTTCCTGTGCCTCACCACCCTCAACATGAAGAATTTCTTCCTAATACCTAATTTAAATCCATCCTCTTTCAGTTTAAAGACATTCCCCTTGTCCTGTCACTACATGCCCTAGTAAAACGTCCCTCTCCAATCTTCTTGTAGCCATCTTTACGTACTGGAAGGTTGCAACAAGGTCTCCTCAGAGCCTTCTCTTCTCCAGGCTGAACAACCCCAGCTGCCTCATCCTGTCTCAATCGGAGAGATGCTCCAGTCCTCTGATCATCTTCATGGCCATCCTCTGGACTTGCTCTAGCAAATCCACATCCTTATGGTGGGGGCCTCAGAGCTGGATGCAGCACTCCAGGTGGGGTCTCGCAAGAGCGGAGCAGAGGGGCAGAATCACCTGCTTCAACCTGCTGGCCACAATTCTCTGATGTAGAGGAGGATACAGTTGGCTTTCTGGGCTGCAAGCACATATTGGTGAGTCATGTGAGCTACTCCTCAACCAACACCTCCAAGTCCTCCTCACGGCTGCTCTCAAGCCATTCACCCCTCAGCCTGCGTTTGTGCTTGGGATTGCTCCAACCCAGGTGCAGCACCTTGCACTTGGCCTTGTTGAACTTCATGAGGTTTGCATAGTCCCATGTCTCCAGGTCCCTCTGGATGGCATCCCTTCCCTCCAGCGTGTCAACCTCACCACACAGCTTGGTGTCATTGGCAAACTTGCTGAGGGTGCATTGTCCATGTTGCTGACAGAGATGATAAACAGCCCCAGCCCCAGTACCAATCCCTGAGGGGTGTCTTCACCTGGGACACCATCCCCTTCTTGTTGAGAACAAGGTCCATCATTGCACCTCTCCTTGTTAGCTGCTCTATCACTTAGAGAAGGAAGTTGTCATCATTGCATTTCAGGAACCTCCTGGATTGCTTATGTTCTGCTGTGCTCTCCCTCCAACTGATATCAGGGAGGTTGAAGTCCCCCATGAGAACCAGGGCTTGTGAACATGAGGCCACTCCTACCAGTCTATAAAGGGCCCCAACCTCTTGGTCTTCATGGTCGGGTGTCGCAAATGAGTGTTATAAGTGACCTGTAGCAGACCCCCAGTATAATGTCACCTGTCCCTGACCTAACTGTGATCCTGACCCACAAGCTCCTGATCAGATCTTGAGCCATCCCCAGCTGAATCTCCCTGCATTCCAGCTGGTCATTCACATGGAGAGCAACACCCCCTCCTTGTCCTGCCTGCCTGTCCTTCTTAAAGAGCTAGTATCCTAATTGATGTCATTAATTAAATACAAAGTTCATCCCCTATCATGATTACGATGTACAGTTCTAGTCCCTCAATCTCCAAAAGGGTATGTTATAGTGAGGAAAGGTATAAAGACGGACAGCAAGGGTGACCAAAGATACAGGATGATTTTATATGGGTAGCAGCTATTAATAATGTGTTACGTAAACCAAGATTCTTCAAGATGGAAGAATCCAAGAGGGAATGTGGTGGAGCTTTATAAATTCAAGAAGGTCCATGGAGAATAACTAGTCATCACCCTCACATGATGCAAGAAAGGGGCATTGATGCCTTAAGCCCCTAATGCTTTTTTATTTTTCTAATATTTGTAATATTTGTAAGTTTTATAAGTAGTGGAAATAGATTTTAGAAAGCAGCAAACCCCCCCTGTCCCTTGTTCCTTTCCCTTTCTCTAGCACCCTTGTTTATACATTCCCTAACCCTTTTACCCCAAACCTAATAGAAATGTTTAGTCTTTTGTCAAGGCAAGGCCTAGATAGTTGACAGAACAGCATATCAGGGCCTAAGCCACAGAATATGGTCAAAAATTAGGTAACCATGTACCCTTTGTGCTCTGATGATGGTGAAGATGGGATGAATGGGGGGTCCCGAAGTACACCCCAGACTCATTTTAGGGGGGTGGACCCGGGGCAGATCAGAGTAAAGGCCATAGGGTGGACACATCTGGGATTGGATGGATGATATTATAAAAGGTAACCTCTCAGGCACAGCTGCGCTTGTCCTGTAACATCTTAACCTTGGAAAATAAACCCTTCTCTTATCTCACCCCTAACGAACTGCTCTGGAGAATTTTTCAGCACCTAAATACAGCGGCAACAGCATCAAAAGATGTTTTCAGGTTCAAGACAAAGACTAGGAGCTCTGCTGCTGGGCAAAGAAGTGTCTCTCTTTACAGAACCTGTTTTCACAAGAGGTTGGGGATTACAGAAGTATCACAGATGGCTTTAGAAGCAAATTGACAAATGTGTGGAAGATGAATCATCTAAAGCATGAAGCTACCCCTCAGCTGAGGAAGACCCTAGGCTAGAAGTGGCCATCCCCTCTGCTGGCCATGACCAGAGCTAGGACACCAGACTGATGGGTGCAGCTGAAACCATTCTGACGTTTTTATCAAACAGACAACTTTCAGAAGTAAATTAGAAGGAACCCCATGTCTCTGCAGAGCATAAGTGCGCAACCACAGCTTTAGTTTCTCATGGGGCTATAATCACCCCTATTAGCATCTGTAGTGTTTCTTGCTCCAGGATAAGCTACACTGTTTGCTATTTTTTAAGATTAAAATAAAGATTTAAGAAAAAATAGCCCTTTCTTATGTTCTTTTTCCATGTATTTTTATGTTCTGTGTTAGCTGAGGACAAAGCTGCAGTTTGACAAGCCCTACACCAACACTGCTGCCAAAAGCAGCAGCTCTGCCCCCTCATACCATTGGAAAGGACAAATGGGGGGGTGGGAGGGACAGAGAGGGAAGTGCAAAATTAGCCTTCATAGCTGAGAAAAAGAGGGGAAGGCTGCTGAAGGCAGAGCTGGCTTAGGCTGGTCCAGGCACTTATTAACCTATAATTTAATTTGATGATGTTTCTTCCAACAGCTGTCCTTTGCAAAGGATAACTGTCCTCATCCCCAGAGAGAACAGCAGAAACTGGCAGCCATGACTGAATGTGGCCATTCTTGGCCATCCCAAATGAAAGAAAACCCCTTGTTTATGAAAGGAAACACTACAGAAGTGGCCTTTGCTCCAATTATTAGAACTTTATTTATCAGTTCATCTTAATCACATAAATTCTTGAAGGATTTTGAATAGTATTGTAACTCTAAGGACAAAAAAATAGACAAAAGTGGATGATACTCTTAAATGAGACATTTAAGATCTAATGAGTGGTTTAATCACTAACAATCAGACCTGTACTTTGATAGTAAGATCCAGTTTTGGGGAGTGATTATCTTCAGCCACATCAAAGAGCTTGAATTGCTGAGGGGAGTGTAAAGCCCAGCTTTGCCATGGAGTGAGATGGTCTGGGCTCTGGTCACTCAGCTTTCTTACAGCAGAGGAGCTTGGCTCATGTCCGATTACAGACAAATTTTTATTTAGAGTGTTTATCTAGTCTTAAATGGCTCTTCTCTTTTATCAAGCTGATCCTGGTGTTAGAATCCTTGTTGGTTTGTCTCCAATTTATTCCTATCAGCTGTTGTAAGGAATGCAGACAGTGTTGATGTGAAGTAGAAAACGGACGCTTTCATTCCCAAGCCCAAAAATCTTCTTCTGTGGAACACAGGCCACATCAATGGTGCTATGGGGGGGAATCGTCTGTGAGAGCAAATCTGAGGGGCTTGGAGGAAAAAAACAGACTTGCAAACAAGTGTGAGAAAAGATGCACAAAACTGTAGTTCATACAGGGCAATGTTAGCATCCAAGCTGCTACTGGAGGTGTAATATGAGCAAATGCAGTGATCAGTATCACAGACTTGCTCATAAAATCACTGGGGCAGACAATGACCTAACATTGCTTTCAGTAAGAGCTGACCTGGAGCACCGTAATGCAGCACTGTGTGGGGTTTTCTTTTCCTTATTAATCATATGGTCAATGATAAAATTTGTTAGCAAGATGGCAGGAGCAAGGGCAATACTAGATTAGATTTGGCACAAGAGGAGTGAATTGATTTTTACTGACTCTGAACCTAGTGCATCTGACACCCTTTAGATGCAGATACAGAAATGCTAAATTGATGTTATTTGTATTATCCTGCAGCAATGTGTCTTCTGCTTAACATGAGGCTAGGACAAAGGCCTAGGGCAGCAACAATGCCACACAGAGACGAACAGCTGGACCAATACTTGGAGCAACCCATCATGCCTTTCCAAGGTAGCAGCTGGAAGCCAGGTGGGATACCACTGAATATCTGGAATGGCACAAGTTGTTGACTTAGTTTCTTTCCTTTTATTCCA
This sequence comes from Pachyramphus minor, assembly GCA_013397135.1. Taxonomy (NCBI): domain Eukaryota; kingdom Metazoa; phylum Chordata; class Aves; order Passeriformes; family Tyrannidae; genus Pachyramphus; species Pachyramphus minor. The sequence continues at coordinate 224,381 of VYXB01006318.1, forward strand.
TAATGGAGTAAAAGTCCAAGCTGCTACTGGGAGATGCATCACTAGCCTGTTGCAAATGGAAAAGGAGCCTCTGGGATTCAAAGCTTGGCCCCTGATGAAGAGCCTCGCAGGGCAGCAATGCACTGTCCCACCAGGTGAGCAGCCTCTTTGGCTGTGCCTCTGTGCACTGAAAAGCCACCTGCCCCATGACCATAGTTGTGGACCACTGGGAGCTTAAGTTCTCCTTGGCTCAAAACCTCCCTCTGCAGTCTCACGCACTGCCTGGATGGCCTCAGGCCCACCTTCACCTTGATATCCTGAGCTTCCTGCAGTGAAGGCTCAAGGGAGCAGCATCTGTCAAAGATATCTTTGGCAGTGCCAGGGTCAGGGGAGAGACTCCAGCTCTCCTTTTCCCTGGTTCCCCCCAGGGTTACCCTGTGTATCCCTGGGTAGATGTAAGTTAAGCCATCCCCGTCCCGGATGAAGTTTTTCACCCAAGGAGCATAAACCTTGAGTACTTGTCCCCTGACAGGGAAGAGTTTCTTGTCCCCCACCAGCTGGTGGGCTCCAATGCCTGCACAGTTGACAACGATGTCATATTCACTGTGAAGCTCCCACAAGTCTGAAACTTTTCTGCTGTACATCTGGACGCCAGTTGCTTTCAACCTGCAAAAAGACTCCAGAAGGTGAGGCAGGAAAGAAACCTCTAAACCATCATGTAATTATTATGAACATTAAGTAAATGAGATAGATTGCCTTTGCCTTCACATAATGATCAAAACTAAAAAACAGATGGGACAAAAAAGTAAAGAAAATGCCATGGGGGTTCTGTTTGTCATTTGTCTGATTTGATCTCATCAAAGCTATTTTTTAGCTTGGTTGGGCTGGAAAAGATACAGCAAGTTGATCAGTTTTATAGAAGGGTCTGGCAGAAGACCCTAGGCAGACAGTCAGGTCCTCATGGTCTCATTGATTCATTTCTGCAACAGTACCAAGCTTTAACAGCTCAAGCAAGCAGAAAACTGACAGATTTATTTACCAACTTACTCATGCTGGTGACAGAGCTATCATACTACACTCCTTCTGATGTGACTGTTACGTGTCATCACATTCATTCCCAACACCCCTCCTGAGCCACACAGACATCCAGTGCCATGTGCCAAGCCCTAAGACATCCATGCAGGCTGGGCAGATGTGACATGGGACCCCCAGGGAACATATAGCCTCCTAGAGCAGCAGCCAGGAGTCACTCAGGACAGCTCAGAGCACTATACATCCATGTCTGCTTTTCAGCAAAAGTCACCTCTTCTTGACGTTCATTTTTAAGCTCAATTTCAAGCCAAATCCTCCCCTTAACTTGCCTGAAGCTTGAAACTCTTCCCTGTGGAAAATCACTGGCATGAGGTGGAGTCACTGCGTGCTGTCAGCCAGCTCCAGTTGCTGGAGGTTTTTACCGGAGCATTTTAGCATGAGCAAGTCAGGAGACAGGTCTGTGATAATGATGGGAAATCCTGTCTTTTGCAATATTCCAGCAGCTGGCAAAGTCATCAATCTCACTATAAAGGCAATGGTTTTCCACAAAGCAGTGAGTGAGAGAAGGATCCAGGGCATAGATGATGCTCTGAGGCCCGGTGCAGCAGGACATTGAAGCTGTTCGGGCAGAACAGGGAAGGTCTCATGCAGCAGCTCTGGCTGGGCAACTTGCTGGGAGAGCTTGTAAGTGTTTTAACTAGAACTCTGCTATCATGCCATTAAAAAAACACCAATAAAAAAAACTTCTGAAAACTCCAGAGTTCAGGCAAGCAAGCAGGAAAAATTCCTGAAGTCTATTTTTGGACCAGCCAGGTGGGCACAAAAACAATTTTCCTTGTGGATTGCCAAGAGAATAGTCTATAAATACTGCTCAGGTCACCAAGGATTTGAGAATTAGTTACATGTTTAATATGTTCTCACTTCTCATCACCAGGGAGAAGAGAAAGAAAAAGAGCTTCATTGTCTCATTAGACTATATCCTCTGAGAAATAAGAAGACTAGAGCAGGAATGAGGACAAGGCAGAAATCTCATGGCAGACACTAAATGGGTTACACAGCTTAGTTGTCCTGCAGCAGAGATTGCTTGTGTTAGGCAATGAAACATGACAGAGAATGTGTACCAAGTAGATGGCATAGACCTCACAACAGCACTGGTGTCATGGGAGTACTCCCAGCCTGGCTGGCTGCTAAAACAAGAAATGCTTTTTTCACATTTTGCAGTGTGATGAAAGGCATCCAAGTAACCAGCTAAGCTGGCTGGCAATTTGTACCTTGGTGTCAGTACACATTTCCTTACTTAACCTCAAATCAGTTTGCAGCCTATCACTTTCTCGCAATCAGAGACAGCTATTTGCTCACTTTAGAGGTGCTTACATGGATTAAATACACATCCCAGGTGTCAAAGCCCTTTTAGATCTGCATCCAATCTCTCCTACGGTTCTCCAAAATCCATGTATTTTGGGGAAACTTAGAAATTTGGAAATTAGCAAATCTTCTAGAGTTGCTGCCAATGCAGGCATGAACTCTGAAGCCACAACTCTCAGAGTGAGTGCATCACCCTTTTATGCAGGTAAACATTTTCATAAGGTTTGTTATAAGTTGATGCTATTTAACCGGTTTTTTTCACCTGACTGGATTAAGAAATTACTCCAACTATTGACCAAATTTGAGATTAATTGGTCCAGCCACTTCTTAAGTGCAAAGTCTTCACAGATAAGACACCTTCCTAGACATGCCTATTCTCTCAGGGGCTGGATGCATCTTCAAAAACAGAGGGATATTATTTGGGAAGTTTGACAAATGAGGAGCACCCAAATATTTTCTTAGGACATGACAGGTTGCTGATGTACCTTCAAGGTCCAGCTGGCCAAGCATGGCCCCTGTGGCTAGGTTGGTCCTTTGCCCAAGGTCACTCACACTCCAAGCCTCACTGTACAGACATACTGGGAGAAAGAAGACATTGCATAAATGGGGCCTTTCACATTTTTGAAAAATTGGGTATTTATTTCCTGTGCTTCTGGAATTTTCCCCAGTGGCAAACAGCATTTTCCCAGTTTTGTTGGAAACATAAGGTTCTCAAGGAGACCTCGTCTTGCCCCCAGTCCCTCTGGGGACTGAGTTTCTCTCCACATGCCCAACCTGCAGCAAAACCAACCTTTTCTCCAGCCACAGCAGGTATTGTGGACAGTCACATTTCATTGTTGTAAAGGCTTGACCAAACTGGTACTGTGGGAACTTCTGGAGTTCTGCTTCGGACATTGGTCGAAATCCCAGGACAACATCTGACCAGAAAGGTAACTCTTCCTTGGGAGCGCTTTTAAAGACCTGCCACCTAAAAGGACACAGAGAAAAACCTGAAAAACTTCGCTGTTTGTGCTCTGCCATGTTATGTGTCACATCAATCTTAGCACAAACCCAGGAGCTGAGGAACCTGCTTCTGCTCATCAGCACAGCTCTGCAAGGTTAACAGCAGTAGGGGAAAATTGCTGCCTGCTACTGCAATACCTGCCTGGACAAACAGGCAGAGGGTTGGCACAGCCGAGCTTGAGGGTGACACACTGGGGTAAACAAACTGCAGAGAGTTCTTCCAGCAGTAGTGTATGTACAGAGTCCCCACACAGAGTGTCCCTGACACAACTGCAGATACCTGGCTGGACCTGGTAGGGCTACTTGCACACCTGCTCATAGTTCTTTGGGTACCCATAAAGCTAGAGTGCCCAGTCTTAATATTCCCAAGAGGAAAATTTCTGTGTACGTAATAGGCAGCATAAAACACCCCCAACATACACACATCCAGCTGCATCCCTGTACCTAGGTGCTAAAGCTGGAAGATCCTGCAGTCCCATCCTTATGAAGACCACCCCTGCTGCAATCAACTGGCGGATGACAGTGAGGAAAACATCCTCACTGTTATTGAAATACACTTGGCGCTTGGTCATTCTTGAGTGTTTTTTCTGTGCACACCTATGCATGAATTTTGCCTAAAAATACATCATATCTGAGCAGTTGCAGTTTTTTGGGAATACGGTCATAAAAGCTAGTTCAAGAAGGGAATACACCTGAACTCCAACAAAGAAAACCTCTCTAGCTGCTCCAGAACATAGCACAAACATATCAAAGGCTGCCCCAGGGGATCATTCTTACCCAGAGACCAGGTGAATGCCAGCCTCTGATGCCTCGGCTGAGTTGCTGATGGCAAAAAGGTAAGTGAAAGTCTCTTTGAACCACTGCTTCTGCACGTGAATCGGTGTGCCTGCATGTGAATGAAACCAAACATGCAGAGAGGAATAATGCAAAGGACAGAAGTGTACAAATGAGTGTCAAGGATATGGGACAGACAGGGAACACAGGTCAAGGCACTTTTCTTCCTGAGCCTCTGCTCATCGCTGCACACCCGGACACGTGGCTGCATAGAGTGCCATGGGCAATGCCACAGTGAACTGCACGAACCTGGGTATGTGTGAGGAATGAGCATCCCAGCAGCAACATCACTGGTTGTGTTGGGGCTGAACTGGTCCGAAAGGACTGTCACAGAACAGCTGGGACAAGTCTCCACAACGCACAGTGCTGTGGACAGGCCGATGACTCCCGCGCCGACCACTGCGACCTTGGGTGCTGCCATCTCCAGGATACAGAGGCAGAGGAGAAAGAAACCTGCCTGCATTTGGAAACAACATATCACTTGTCACTATTATCCAGGCCACACACCCTCCTCAGGCTATGAAATACCCACACAAGATGTAACATAAGCCCCCCAGAGCAACTAATTGAAAGCTAACTGCTGCACACAACCAAGGCTAAGGTGAGGATTAAAAAAATCATCAGCCTTTGATACGATGACAAGTTTTGAAAAGTACTTCATCCTCAGCCCAGGAGCAAAGGGCAACAGAGAGATCTGTACATGCACCATTGGTGTTTTGGCTGGTTTGGGGCAAGGTATTTTTAATAAAACCCAAGGGACTTTTGTCAGGTGCAAAAGTCATGGATCCCTGGAGAAACTGGCTTCTTGGCACCATAAGGAAAAAAAATTTTTTAATATTGGGATCTCCAGCAATGAGAGCTGTTGCTGCCTGGGCAGCAGAAGCAAATCACACAGGGGGCAAATTGATTACACTGAGCAAAGCGTCCAGCCATTGTGGGAGATGCTTTTACTTAAAATTCATCTTAGTTCTCCTGCTCCTGGAGGAACGCAGGGCTCCCTCTCTGCCTCCAAGGACTGTGTTACCTGCTTAGCTCTGTCCTGGAAAACAAGAATTTTAGATATTAAACACAATGCATATTTTCCCATGGGACAGCCTGGCTGTTTGCATGCCCACATCCAAAAACTCTTCGGGCCATCGTGCCTTGGCAGGAAAAGTATGGGAAGAAAAGCTACCTGTGTTCTGGGGGATTCTGTGCCCCTAGTGACTGGAGGTCTCCAAATCCATTCTTGGCCCTTGTACCTGCCAGCATGGCCCACTACCTTGGACAGATCTGTGGGCATCCAAGGTTGCCATGCTCTCTCAGCAACACACAGTGGTCCATCCCCAAGAGCCAACCAGTCTTGCTGCCTGAAGGGCCTGTATATTTGCCTCTCTCTGCCTTACTTTATAACTTGCTTTATGTCCTGGAGCAGCTCCACTCCACTCCTCAGAATTTTCAACTGCTGATTGCTACTCCAGGAGATGCAGCATTTCTATTTTCCCTTGTCCTGGCCAAGTTTTGGAGCTTGGCACCTGTCCTGGTGAGTGGCACACAGCTCCTGGTTGATAATCACCTGGCTGCCCATCCCAGCGAGGTGCCAGCCTGTGTGCCTGGCCACAGCCACTTCATAGCTTTCACACTGGCGAAAGCACAAAGCAGAACTGACCCATGCAGCTCAGTGCACCCTGCAAACTCCCGTAAGCCAGGACTAAATGGGCCCAAAAGAGAGACCAGGCAACCTTAGAGGTGAAAAATCCCTTAGCAGCTTTGAACCAGGTGAGCTGGGGTGCGTCTGCTGGCTTAGGCACCCCATCAAGGGGTTACTGTCAGAAGCTGAGCAGGGATCACAGAATCATAGAATCACAGAATATGCTGAATTGGAAGGGACACACATGGATCATTGATTCTAACTCTTAGCCCCACCCAGGACCATTCCCAAGAGTCACACCATGTGTCTGAGAGTATCATCCAAATGCTTCTTGAACTCTGTCAGGTTTGGTGCTGTGACCACTTCCCTGGGGAGCCTGTTCCAGTGCCCAACCACCCTCTGGGTGAAGAATCTTTTTCTAATATCCAACCTCACCCTCCCCTGACACAACTTCAGGCCATTCCCTTGGCTCCTGTCACTGGTCACCACAGAGATTGGTGCCTATCCCTCCTCTTCCCCTCACAAGGAAGTTGTAGACTGCAATGAGGTCTCTCCTCAGCCTCCAGGCTGAACAGACAAGTGCCCTCAGACGCTTCTCATATGGCTTCCCCTCAAGGTCCTTCACCATCTTCGTTACCCTCCTTTGGATGATCTCTAATAGCTTTATACCTTTCTTGTATTGCACTGCCCAAAACTGCACACAGTATTCAAGATACGGCTGCACCACTGCAGAGCAGAGCAGGACAATCACCTCTCTCAACTGGCTGGCCATGCTTTGCCTGATGCCCCCAGGACACGGTTGGCCCTCCTGGCTGCCAGGGCACGGCTGACTCATACAGCTTGCTGTCAACCAGGATGTAGGGGAAGAATCTCCTCTGCCTGTGGCTCTTTTTTTTCCGTGGAGTATGTTATCTAGCAATATTCACTCTTGGAGAGGATGCTGAGTGAGATGGACCTTTGGTTTTGTGACCTTATGGTTCTGCTTTCTCCTGTGGGACTTGCTTATCATTGACTAGAAATCCAGCCTCACTAATTGCTTTCTGAGAACCTTTTCTGGAAACCATTGCCAACAGTTATAATGATGGGCTGATTTCCCATCTTCCTGTGGCTTTTGGCATATTTTATGTAAATTTAGGCAAGACAGACTGTGTGGGATTATAATAGGTCAGGTTTATTTATGAGATCCTTGCTCATAACTCTTCACACAGCTTCTCACTTACCCCTGAGGTTTTACTACTTAAAATTTGATGTCTCTACTAGGTAGGAAGGGAGAGAGGAACAGGCAGTGTTGCTTGTCATTGCATTCCTTCTGCATCACAGCCAAGGGTTGTTACAACCCATCTTCTTCCTCCCAGGGCAATGCTTAAGTTTCTTCATATTAATTATCACATCTTCTTTCACAAGCTGACTATAGAAGTGCCCACACAGACGGGAAAGACGACGCAGTGTCGGTGGGCAAATGGACCCTGAACCACAACTGCTGGCCTGCATGGCTGACACCCAGAAAATCAATCTGGAAAATTGTTGGGGGAAGGAGAAGAAGAAGAGAAAGGAAGAATATTAGTAACAAGAAATGGGGGGGAATAATAACTTTGTAATTACTTAGGAAAATCGGTTCTGAGAAAGGTATTTAAACACATTTTTAATAACAAACCTCGCTCAGTACTGGCAGCTGTGGAAGTAGCGTGTGGCTCTCAGTGCACCCAGCGAGCCTCCCAGCACTCCACGGACAAGCACAGTCCTTTTTCAGCTGCCCTGGAACATATGTGGTGGGTACATTATGCATCTGCCAGAGATGTGCTCCCAGTTGTCCCTCACAATTCTCCTTTGCTGAAGCCCTCGGACCGTGATGGAGATTGAATTTCTGGACTGACCTCCCTGTCCCCAGGGAAGAAAGAGGAGCTGTGGCTTGGTGGAGGCTCAGGTTTCAGAAGTCCTCCCAGTTCAGATAAGATTTTTGCAGATGAGACAGTTCAATAGCAACTGATCCCAATGTTGCAAAATCCAGGGAAGGCAGGAAGGGGCTGCTGACAGTGCTGGAGTCTACAGGAACAGCTCAGAAGGCCACGACACACCCCTTAAATGCAGTGTTTTTCTAGCACTTACTGCTGCAGTTCAGGAGTGCATCAAGCCTTCACATGCTAATGTGCCAAAAATTAACTGGATGCAAAGCAGAGCTACACACAGCAGCTCAGGCTTTGCAGAACCACTGACATGCTATGAGTACAAGGATCACCTGTGGCTCTGCCCTGGGAACTCAGCCTGCCTGTATCTTTATGGGCAGGGGGCACAGAAGAAGAAACTACTTTTAGCTGATGTGGGAGCCCAGCTCAGTCCCAGCAGAGGGACGCTTCTTGTCCTGTCAGACAGGATTGTATTGAGGGTTTTGCAAAAATTGGCCTTTAAAAGGCAGATCAGTTGCAGTAACTGCTGGCGAGGGAGGCACATGGTGTCAGGTACTGTTTAGCTCTCTGTCCCTTCTTAGTGTCAGAAGAATGGGACCGTAGCCAGAGAGAGTCACCTGGAGCTGTAATTCCCCAGCAATGAGGACACCAGCTGCCTGATGTGGGTTTCATGCCCCTGCCACCCTCCTGCTCCTCCCAAACCAGAATGAATTATTTTTAAAAATATTAAGATATTTTGTGATGTGGCTTCATCTCCCAGCTCAGGCAACAGGAGACAATGCCAGCCTCATGTGACACAAGGGGGTCCCTTATTCTTTCTCGTCTCCCATAGCTGTATGTCACCACTAAGTGAAACAAACCTTCAGCTGTAACATCATTCTAGCAGTGGATAACATATCAATATGGATAAATATACTGGTCCCCAGCACACACGCACACAAACATGCACAGCCACTGCCAGCTGCAGCTGCAGCCTGCAGACACAGCAGGCTGACCACTTTGAGCTTGTGTCGCAACCCGTCTGGCCTACCAAAATAAGCATATTTACATGCCCAAATAAACAGTGGAAAAAGCCCAGCTGAACTGTTGACCAGAAAATGGAACAGGAAGTAACTGAAAAAACGCCAAACCTGCTATATATAAGTCCTGTGGTTTTTTTAAAACTAACTCTCATCGTAATTAAGTTCTGAAATACTTTTTTTAATTGCTTGAAGTTTATGGTACCAGAAAGCAAAGGCTCCAGCCTTTCTGAACTGCTGGAGGGGCTCCTCACCCACCAGGGCAGCTGCACCCACTGTCCCTGACAATGCCTGCCATGGAGCACTTTTTTCCTTCCTTTTTTTTGCTGATCACTTTTGTTTATTCACTTCCCCAGTTTACAAGCACCCCTTGGTGTTGCTTCCCTTCAGATGACCCCAGAGAGAGGTTTCGCCAGGCAAAAACATGGTGCTCATGATCCACTCTTGGGAATTTGCTGAGGAGGAAGAAGTACTGATTTTGTCCTTTTGACTCTAGCCTAGTCCCTTTTCTGCCATTTGGGCTGCTCTGTGAGATCTACATTCGGGAAGTGACACAGGAGGAAGGCGAGGATGCTCTCTCTTCACCGAACAAGGACGCACTGTCAGAAAGCAGGTGTCACAGGGGAACACAGAAAGCCACTGTCACAGGGGATCCCGGGACAACTAGGGAGGCCTCAGCTCGTCCTACAGATGGCTGTTCGCATGCACGGCAAACATCTCCTAAGGAATGCTAGGTTATACTGCCCCCTCAGCTACCTGCAAGTCAGCTTCACCACCAGCATCTACACGCCGAGCGCCGCTCTTGCTTTCCTCCCAAACCGGAGAGGTCTGCGGTCCTCCCTCCCCGCAGGGCGGGGGCTGTCGAGCCCGTCGCCGCTCTGTGCGGGGAGACGGGACGCAGGGAGAAGCTGCGATCCCGGATCTGCCCCCCCAGCCAAGGCCTGCGGTTCACCCCTCCCGCTCCGGTGTGTGTGCTGAGCCCTCCCGGCCCCGGCTCCGGGAGCTGGGCTGGGCCCGCAGGAGCAGCGCCAGTCCCTGCGGGCGCCTCTCTGGTCCTCGGCAGCAGAAAAGGCTCCAGCGTCCAGCATTTCCCTTTTCGGCTGGAAGTACAGTCTGAAAACAACCCAAGCGGGGAGAGCAGGCGATACCTGGTGAGAAGGAGGCCCCCTGTCCTGCCTGGAAGAGCCGCCCTCCCGGGCAGTGCGGGGACGCGTGCGGGAGCGGCAGGAGCGCCTTGCCGGGGGAGGTTCGGGGGCTGCCGCTGCCCCTCTGCCCCGGGGCGCCCCCGGGCCGGGCTCCGCGCCCCGCCGCGGATGAAGGAGCTGTTTGTGCCCGGGCAGAGGCCTCCCCCGGCGCTGGCAGCGCGCCCGGAGCGCCCGGCGGCCGCGTGTTGGCCCTGCCGGGGCCGGGCCCTCCGCCGCCTGCCAGAACTTTGCCCCTTGGTATTTCCCCAGCGCGCTCCAGAGGAGGCTCAACGGGACCCGCTGTGCTGCAGGGAATACACTGTCCTTTTTTCCTCCCTCACAGACAGTTATGTTCTGAGTGTTTCTGAAGCTGCCTTGGGGTTGCCACAGCGCTTGAGCAATCGTGCGAGCTGTCGAGAGGGGAACTCCAGCCATGGCAGGTCGGTAAGGGACGAGTCCCTGCCAAACCGCAAACCCCTAATGAGCACAGCGAGGCAGGGCCGTTTTCAGCGGAAAAACACAAGTTTGTCAGAAAACAAACCTCTCTGCAGGATCGCTGGGATGAAATTGTATACCATATACCCCGGTTTATCGCCTCCAGGGCGTTTGCCTTTGGCAGGAAATTTTGGCTAATATTTGACAGCCTGAGCGTTTGTCCCTCAACACGCTCAGCAGGACAGTGTTTGCCAACCACTCCTCTTCAACCCTGTCGAACAGCTTTTGCCATGGATCTTCCAAGCAGGTGCATTTTCTTCATAGCCATTTAAATACAGACCAGCAGCCATCTGAAGGATATCTCTATGTACAGCAACAGTCTGCGCAACATACAGCGAACTGTTCTCTCCTCCCAGTCTAGCTGTGTTCTTAAATGGTAAAACTAAAGCCACGATAAATTATTACACATGTGTAGGCATAATTCCCCCAAATTATAGTGTAGCTTGATTTTTCTGAGTGTTCTGAAAATAAGGGATTAAGACAGGGAAAGCAGCAGAAGAACAGAAGTTTACTTGTTTAGAAATGAAATTTTTGATGGGCTTGGTGCATTGATTGTAAAATTAACACTGTTCTAAGTCATTGCAGGATATCTGAAGTAACTTTGGAGAGGAGCCTTTCACATATGGAAATTTCCCTCAAATATAAATGGAGGTCGCAGTGCCAGCTAATACTAAAACTGCCTGCTGCTTCTCCTCCTGAGATTCTACTGCTTATTGCTTATAACTGTGCCAAATTTGAATGATTTGGGTTGAAATGATCTGTGACAGACGTTTGTGCAAGGCTGAATGTTTCACAGAATTCCCAATGTATCCTTTCCTGAGAATGAAATGCAGGAAATTCATGCTGGTTTGGGATACCAAATCTTATTGTAATGTTATTACATAACAAGACTCTTCTATGGGCTAAAGTATTTTGGAAAGGTAGACACATTGTGTTTTGCAAAAGCACCCATAACTAAAGTACAACATATTTTAGGATGAGGAAAAAGCTTTGTTCTATGTAATTTAGATGTGTGACTTCCTACCACAAATGTTTGTTTATTCATGCAGGCATCTATAGAGGGAAATAATTTCAACTTTTTAGTACTGCCATTGATTTTCTTACCTCTGCTCTTCCCTAAAATGAACAACACAGTATAAAGCTTCTAATTCCCAGAGCCCTGATGAACTGAAGATCAGCCATTCTGTATTGTGGCCTTCAAGATAAGAGAAGTTTTTTGCTACAGATGTTGGTGTTCTCTTGTGAAAGACGGGGAAAAAGGACAAGAATAGACAAGAAGATCTGTGTAACAGCCCAACTGCTAAAGATCTCCTGGATGTTTGTGTGTGTATTATTCTGTGTATTGTGCAACGTATGTCCTTTTGAACTAACAAATAATTGGTTAAATAATATTCCAAGCGCAACATTCACCTATTTGTAGTTTGAGAATGCTCCTGACAAATTGTGATAGTGGCTATTGTACCCTTTAACTTAGTGCAAGTCATGATTTGGGCACTTAGGAAGAGAGCACCAGCATTCTGGCATAGAACAAACACAGCCCTAATTTTACTTGGAGCTCTTTCTGAACAATGATTGGCAGTGGTATTCCAGCACACCACCAACCCAGCTCAAGCAGTGCTGAAGAAGTGTTTCCCTTTACCTTTGCATTCCTTTTGCTTTGTGTACTCTCCTGAATAGAGCCATAACGATAAGCAGAAATGACCTCTCTGAAAACAGAATGCTGACCTGCTTCTAATCTTGTGAATGACATGAACATTTATGTGCCACTTCTTTAACCAGTTCAAAGATCAAGTCAAGCATCAGTGTCCATGGCAAGTTACCATTTCAGCAAAGAGTTGAAGCTGCACCTCGTTCTGCTGTTTGCCTGTTACTTACTTACTTCTGGAGAAACTCTCTCAATATGAGGAAGAAACCTGCAGTACTGACATTCCTGTTGAAAAGCTTTGTGAAAATACTCACTGAGAGGTTGTGTAATTATCCCTTGTTCTTTTGCTATGTTCATGATCACCTCAGTCAAAACCACATTTTAATCACATCACTGGCAATGAGACTGTGTTGAGAATCTTCCCAAGTCCCTCCTTGATGTTGTTTTGTTCTTATTCCTGTGCAAGTCTGTTCATCTCCATGTGTAACATTATGAAGCAATGTTAATAACTAAATGCCTGTGAGGACTCCATAGAGGGATCCTACTCATCTGCAACAGACACCTGAGCAGTATCCATGCCTGTGTGTGCTAGACAGGAATTCAGAGAGAGAAGAGTTGGTTTGTCACTAAATGAGATATTTTCTAATACTTATGATTATTCATAAACCTAGTTAGTAACTTCTGTGAAAGAGCTTGTTTTGTGCGCAAGCCTCTCTGCAATCACTTTTTATATGCCAGTCATATTAAAAAAGTATATTTCCCCTTTTGAGGTGTATATTTGTTAGGCTTGATTTTTCTCAGCTTGATTTTGCTCAGTGCTTTTGAAATCAGTATATCAGGGATGATTCAAATTTCTCAACTGTAGCGAACAACCATTTGGACCATTCATTATGGTTACTTTCAGGGAGGAACATAAATCACGTATCAAGGACATATTAAGCCTTCAAAACACAAATGATGAAGCAAAGTGATGGGTGTAACTTGGTCAGAAAACATAAGATTAATAAAATAAGCATGGAAAGTTGAGTTACTTGCACTAATTGAAGATTTAAGGGAAGTGAAGAATAAATAGGTTCCTGAGAAGGTCTCTTTCCTGATAACTCATACCCATTCTACAGTATCTGCAGCTATTTTTGTCACTACTGAATGTGTCTGAGGGACTACTGCCCCAGTAGGCTTATACAAATAAAGGCAAAAAATAAAAAATTCTTACTGTAACTGAAATGCAAAATATGTCGCATTTTTCATGGACATTTTGTCATAGTCACCATCTAACACATTACCCAAACCTTGGTTTACACATGCAAACGCAAACAGGGAAAAAATATACACATGATACTTGGTAGCCTAAACCGTAAACGGTTTTTGCTGTGGAATGCCAAAATGCCAGCCAGGCCTCTATAAGATAAGGGACTATGAACCACATGGACAGTTGGTGACAGGAGTTCATTAAATTAGGTAAAGGTATAATGACCAAAAAAAAGTGCATCTGACTTTATTCTTGCCCATAATTGCAGATAATAAATACGCATTTTAAAAAACACATTAAAATATATTGTACTAAATCCAAAAATTCTGGGCAAACAAACTCCTTCCTATGAATACATAGTTCCCTCGTGTTACCAAAATGCACACTCTATCTGGTACAGACTCTTGTACAAAATTATTAGGCTACCAGTACATAGGTGTGCTTTAATCTTTCTTCCTGTGAGAGGTAACAATGCAGATACTAATTGACAGCATTTACTAGAATTTTCCCTGATAGAATAAACTTGTTCTTTTGTGAACACTATTCTTTTTTTAAAAATTTTTTTAGTTTAATTTCTCCCCTAGGAATCTTTTCTGGGATTCAGACAAGCATCTCTAAGGTGTTTGAAAAGGGCATAGGATGAATCCAGAGCCTCCTTTTTGCAGGCACAAATACCTTTCTGGCATGAAGCTTCCATGGCCTTGCCTTTTCCTAAGCCCTTGCAAAAGGCATTCACATGTTGCTGAGCCCAATGCTGTGGAGGCTTCCTAAGTGACTGCACCTAAGGAGTTTGTAAAAGCAAGCCGTGAAAGATGCAGGAGAATGCCAGTGAGTCCTGCACTCCATCCCAGAGCTGGGATGTCAGACCATCATCTGTTTCCACAGAGCCACTACATAAAAGCCCTCAGCCTTCAGGCAGGCTTCACCTCTTGTTCAGATAGTCAGGGTACTACCCAGAGCATAGGATGACTGCACATAGTTTGCATAGCTTTCTTTTCCTACATAGTTCTTTAAACTATAGAAATTAAAGGGAACTGTTAAAGTAGAAAATACATATTTTACAAAGTTTTAAAATAATTATTCAAAATATCAAACTTGTTTACTGTTTTTCATTAGTTATCATTAAACTAATGATAATTGCTCTTATTCCTATATTTAACCCAGAAAGTATGTCCTTAACAAAATGCAAGATTTTCTAATAAAACTGTATACAAGATTTAGGACAAAACCCCTTGTCATGCAAGAGTGACCAGCAATTAAGACATGTAAGAATTCAAATTCACTATTATGTAACTCTAGAGACATAAATCAGTACAATAAATTTGCCCTAAGGTAGAGATGATAAATACAAACATAAAAGAACTTAAGAACTCGAATAAGAAACTATAAAAAATAATTCCTTTGATGAGCAATGAAATGAAAAGATGCCCCACAGGAACAGAAGTATTTGTTCTCAAACTCAGTGCTCTCTTGCAAGAGGATTTAGAAAATCTATGAATATTTAAAGGAAAGAAATCAACTCATCCTGATTTTGCTACATAGTGCATTACTAGTGTTAAATATATTTTTGTCCATATGGAAAAAACAATCATCAGAAATGCTAGAGACGTACAGACACATACAGTTTCCTGGTTTTTTACAGTAATATGCTTCCTCAGGTTAAAGAATAGGATACCCCAAGGCATCCTCTAATTTATTGAGACATAAAATCACAACAGGTGTACCTGCAGATCAACAAACTTTTTATTTCCAAGGAAAAAAAAGTAACATTATTAGTTCAGGGAAATTCAGGTGTCATTTGAATCAAAGACCAAATGCCAACTGACTTCAGTGACAGAAGGAACTGGCTTTTGGTCTTAAAAGCCACCAAGCTACATTGTGGTCTAGAAATATAATTAAAGTTTAGTTTGTAAACAGTATCATTGTGCATCTAAGTTTTTTCTGTTTCTTTACCTTATGTATACTGATTACAGATGACCAGGTCCTGAATCCCTCAAGCCAAAGGAACACAGAACATACATTGACTGTTCATACCAGGGTAACACCAAATCAGTTATTTGGCAGCTAAGGAAGTAGAAAAATAAATTTTAATTGTTCTTCAGTACCTTGTTAGAATTAGACTGTACTGCTCCTAAAACTCATGACTTGTGAGTTTTAAGCTAGATGTACTATTAAAAGAGGGAGAATCAGTGTGAAAGAACCCCAAACTAAGGAAAGAACTTGGAGCTCTGTGTGTGAGAAGGGTGGCTGTAATGGAAGACAGTACCAGTTTAATTCCTTGTTAGGTGTACTGCATGATGTTTTCTCTTTTAGCATGGTTAAACCCTTATTTAAGCCAGGGCATGCAGGCTTTGGCAATAGATCTTGCAGATAAAGATCTACTGTTCTGCTCTGGTAAGTGGAGGGGAGATCTGAAAGCAGTGGAAGAATACTAGGTCTGCTCTTCAGCAAAATGAAAAACCACAGCATGTGAGTAATCCGATCTTCAGTCATCAAAGTATGTATTCAAGTTGTTCTCTGAATAATGATGGGATTACTCACGGGGGTAAGGTTAACTGCTTTTGCTGAACTAACATATCTGGATATAAGCCAGAGTATTCTGTGCAGGTCTTCTTGGAGGTTTTCACTGCAAACACTGGAATACCCACAGAACTGTAGGGAGCATAAAGATTCTTTTCTATGCTTTCTATATAATTATCTCAGAGAAACTCCCTGAACTTAAACTTACTGAATTTTGCTTGCTTCAAAACATGTTAATCCTTATATGGGATATTATTTTGTTCTAATACCAGGACCAAAATGATACTCTAGGACAGTTCTGTAAAAAATAAAATCTATTATAAGGGGATATAAACCATTATTCTGGTTTCAGAAGTTATTGAAACTAATGGCTGTGCAGATATAATTGAAAAATATGGCTATTAATTTCTACAGCATACAGAATATTTATCTGTAGTAATACAGATACCTTATTTTGGGGTACATGGCAAAGAAGGAAACAAAGACTTGTTTTGATGAGATCGTGCCATGAGAGTAGGTCCCTAAGATGCAAAAAACACTGATTTCAAACCAGGGAGGACCAAGTTCACACAGCCCAGATAAGAGAGGGCTGTCTGAACCTCAACACGCAGAAAGCTGGTGTGCTGCTCCCCTCAAACCAAGGGTGGTCAAACAAAGAGGATACAGATCCTCAGGCAAGGAAGAAACCCCTAGGTCTGGAGATAGACTGAAAAAGGGGAGGTGGGAGAGAAAAAAAAAAGTAGGAGCTAGAATGATGCACTCCTATCTATCAGTTTTCTGTGGTCCACAGTCATAAGGCAGAAACACTGCACCAACAAGTAAGTGTTGATGCACACCTGAGGTGCAGCAACAGTAGGATGTTTACAGACACATTGACTAAAACTACTAGAGTAACTGGTAACTCTTCTATCCATCAGTGTCCTCCAGGACACTGATTAACTGATTTTATGTGGTATAATAAGGAAAAAATGAGCTACAGATAGCTGTGTGGAAACCGTGTCTACTAAAAATTCACTAATAACTAAGTCCACTTCTGTGCAGAGAGCCTGAGTAAGAGCCATATGCCATTTATTCTTTTCCACTGAAGACTGTGAAGACCTTGATGGAGGCATTTGGCAAAGTTGCATGTGTAGCTTTTCAAAGTTATAAAAAATCTGAGGCTAGATCTGAGCTGAAATAAGTGAGAAGGGGAGAACTAAAATAACGGTCTGGAATGAATACGACTTTTAAAGGGATCAGGCAGTTTAGTTTCACCTAAACTCTTACAGCAGCAGATCCAGTGAACACTTTTTTCCTAAACCACTAATAAAAATACAATTGCCATTCAACAGAATGAATATACAAGCTATTTGCACGTTTCGCAAACTTAGTATTATTTTTTCAGTCAGAAGCTGTGCCATAGAATACTTCCTCTGTTAGCAATGGCACCAGTTCTAGTAGAAAATTGAAAAAAAAAGAGAATAAATTAGTTTAACTTGAAAAGTATTGATATGACCCAATGCAATGTTAAGGCTTCTCTCTTGAATTATAACTGAGTTTACTGTGCTTTGAAGTGTCAAGCCTGTAACTGTCAGCTGCAACACAATGAGAGCAGACAGGGCACTTTGTGGTAGGTTTACAATTCTAACTGCAGAAAATGTGAAGCAAAGGATTGGCATATTTTTTTATATATATATGTAATCAGGTAGTTTCTGACATTTAGAGTAGTCATGCCAACTGGTCACAGCAAGTCAGGTTTTTTAAAGTCTGGGTGAGTTTGACAAGGGATCTAGAAATCCTATCACATTTTCTGCAGTAACTCAGTCCTGTGGAAAAGGTTTCATATACTTGCTCTGTTGAAAAGGCAAGACTGGATACAAAGTAAAAGGCACAGATATTATAGAACAGTCACATTTCTTGAATACAAAGATCTCATAAATTAGAGAATGATTAAAATTGGGAACAGCCATTTTGCTGCTGCTTTATTTCTCAGTGCTGACTGTTTCTTGACCAAACATCTCTATCTTTTCCAGTGCTGCACCACCGTGTGCTGGAGGAGTCTTTCCTGAACAGCTTTTCTTGTTTCTTCCCATTTCTGTAGCTTCCACCAATGTGTTAGTCAATGGTTTTCCCAGTGTTTCTGGAAGCATTATGGTTAATATTCCACTCAGAAGAGCCATGATTCCAACAAGCAACTGGAAGAAATAAACAGTAGCTGTAAAGGTAGAAATGTCTTTCAAGTTGTTAGTAGTTTTGATCTATTTGAGAGCATATTTAAAATAAAGCACAAGGAACTGTAATGTAAAGCAAAGATCATAAGTCTTAAATATTGCCTATTGTATAAAAGATCTACTTTTTTTTGTTGCACAAATGAAAGGTTATGCAGCACAATTATCAATGAGCGAGTGAAGTGTTGTGTTCACAAGGAATTAATACAGCGAAAACAGGAATAATTCTGTTTGAGAAAACAATATACATTATCTTTGTTTTGTATTTCTTCTATCAGGCATGTATTTAAGGACAGATTCTAGGATTGCATACATTTATTTTTACACGCATGTTCACAGAGCCACAATTTCCCTGCCACCTGTAATCCCAATTTACTCTCCAGCTCCTGTGTATCTGTACCTGTACCTGTGTGCCTGTCCCTCCTACACAGCCAGACTGAAATTTCTTAGTATGGCTCATTGGCCTCGAGCCACAAAGTGCACATCCGTGCTCAGGAGAGCTCTTCAGCAGATGATGAGCTAGCTCTCAACAAGAATATTTTGCTAAATTCAGTTTCAAAGAACTGTTAGGAGTGCAGGAATCTACTGACAGTTGCACAGGCATCTCATTTTGGATTTGTCCATGGTGTACACAGTTCCATAACAACAGCTTACTTCAGCATCAGTGGTGTGAGAATCAGGGTAATGTGGGCAGATAGAGAAGCACACGCTTGCTCCAGGAATATATACTCTTCCCCTTCATTTCTATGTCTTGTTCGATGACAACAATTCACACTTTCCTCCTTTGAGTACAGAACAGGATTAAAACCCTGACATTCCTCCAACACCAGGTTATAAATGACCCAAATCTCTTCTGATAGAAATGCTTTCACAAAGTACATCATGCCTGGTCTCAGTGTTTTTCCATTCTATGACTCTGCACTTTGATACTGTATTTTCCTTATCTTGCACTACGCTGATTCTCAAGTCTGTCATGTGTTTAATATATTCTTTCCAGATGTGAGAGAGAGCATTTGGAATTACTGTGCCTGTAACAGAACTTGAGACAAGAACTTGAGACAAGAACTGTACAGCTATCATCTGCAGTTAAGCCAGACTTTAGGTCAGAAAGGTGCTTTAAGTCTCTCAGAAGTCTCTATTGTAACTTTGAACAGTGCTATTTTCATGTACATGCACTATGCTTGTTTTGCTTCCCTTCCCCTCCACAAGAAGAGGACAATTTGTCTCAAGCATTATTTTCAGAAGTAAAAGTCATACTGTTGCATACAATCCTCTTTTTGCACTTGCATTATATATAGAGGCTGACAAAATAAAAAACAATAAGCAAAATAATGCTAAATACTGCAAACTACAGTGGAAATAAAATAGTCATGTTCTTACCATGAAAATAAAATAAAAAAAAATCCTAACAGTAATAGAATCAGAGGAAATGGCACAAACAGCGCCTCAATGACAAATTGAGGGAAATTCTTGTAGACATATGTGGCAGGAGTGATATTTAAAAATAGATTCCAAAACACTAAGATCTCATCTCTGTGTGTCAAAATGCTTCTCTACTAATAAAATATGATTTTCTGCTATGGCAAGATGGATGAAGTGATACGTGGTAGCTATTTCCCAGTAACCTCTCTTATGCACATCCTTTAGGCTGTCATGAGTTTATATTTGAGGATATTGCAGTCTGTAAAGAATATTGAATCTTACAGACATCCATACATTTGGAGTGTACGAGAACAGGGTCACTACTTACACCCAACAGAACAAGGTTAAAGCAACACTGTGTGCTTTAAATATGTGTGTCTTCTCTGTTTCAGTTAGTCTTTTAGACACTTGGCATTCTTCTCATGTTTCCCTTCCTCATGAATCTACCCCTTATCCCCTGGAGAACTGTCACTATTCTGTAAGCGTACACCTCACCATCTTTCCTGCTTTTTCATCTCAGCTCTCATAACTCTATTCCATCATGTTTTCTTCTATTCTATGTGAAACCTGAGTAATTCCATGCATTTCCCTTCTCCCTGACCCTACAAAGCATTTTCCAATATTTCCTATGAAAGACTAAATATGAAACAATTAAGTCACAGTGTATTTATTCAAGGGCTTCTCAAATGTTATCCACCTTTTCAAGGGCAGTAGCCACAATTATCAACAAAGTTACATTTAGCCAAAGCAAGTCTTTTGCTGTTTTATCTCAGCATACTGCTTCATAAGGCATCTGACATAATTAAGCCCTTTGCTTGCTCATTACAAATATGTACATTTTGTATGTATGTACTATTATAAACATATAATTCAGTATCAGAAAATGTTCTAATATAGTCAAATGCTTATGGAATAAAGTGAACTATTGTACAAGGTATTTAAGTACGTTGAAGCTGCACTGAAGTTAATTTGACAGGTGTAGCTTCTTAAATTCCCTGCATTTTCAGGGACTTCAAAATTGAAATCTGACTTTCTGCTTAGTCAACCACTCAGAGTATTCCCAACACTTCAGTACAGCCAGCAGCTACTTAGATCTACCATAAAAAACTTCAAAAAAAGATGCACCATCATTTTTCCTACGTCTTCTGCCTTTCCTTGAGCAACAATTATAATTTCACAGTGGTCTAAGACTAGGACTTAATAAATTTAGTCTAGAACAAAAGGTAATTTGAATTAAATTTCCATAAAGTAATACTTTTACTTCTAAGAACAAATTATTATTCTAGTCTGTTATTTATACTTATATCCACATATGATGGCTCTGAACCAATCTAAACTGTAATGTTATTGACAAATTTCCTATTTCAACAAAAAAGGTTAAATTTTGACCTGAAAATCCACTAGTATTAGACACAGGATTTGCATTCATTTAATTTTACTGACTTCATTGGGGTCTTTTTAAATATCTAATTTATGTTTTTTCTGAGAGATAAATCCAGTCTGTTAAAGGGCTATTGTAACATAATTCTTACCAGCTGAGAAACAGAAATAGGTTATACATGGAGCAGTTGCTTTACTGTACATTTTCTATAAAGTTGTCACATAGAAAACATACTTGTCAAGTTATTCAAGATCTATAGCCATTCAAATGAGATACTTGCAGTACTCCAAGGTGGCATAACTGTACATGAGGCAGACTGTCAAACAGCAGTATTGACTGCTCGACAATGTGTGGTGTATACAATAGATCAGTGTGGTGCATATCAGTTTACTTACAAATATAATCCATTTTACTTCACTTCCATTCCAAAAGGCTTACTTGACCCGAGACTTGGCACGCTATGCTCCAACTCAAGCCAAGCCTATTTAATAAACCGACAAATGCTCTACAACAGGAGCTAATAATGGAAACTTATCCACTGTGAAGTACTACACAACTCTACAAATACTCTGGGTAATTTTTGTACACTGAGAGTTGTTCATAGCTGAAATAATTCCTGTGTTTATACTGCCATTTGCACTGCTCTCCAGCATGTTTGAGCACTCCCCATCTGTGGCTGAACTGCAGCACTTCTGCACAGATACTAAAGCTTATCTCATTCAGTAAAGGCAAAATGCTGACAAGAGAAAAAGAATGTTCTCCCATGATCACTGTGCTGTGCGAATGTATCTTTGTTTTTTCTGGGATGATATTTTGGTTTGTGTGGGGCCATTGTTAAGAAAGAAAACATTTTTACGAGCTTGAGGAGATAAATTAATTTGTGATCTCCTTCATCCTCTTAGTTTTTATCCAAACCAACCAAAAGTAATTAATTTAAATAATGAAATGAGCTTGCAAGAATTCTCTGAAACCAATCTCTAGCATCTATAATTGAAGATTTTACAGTTGCAAAATCAAAAGGGCACAATACACTTTTTCAGGAAACTCCAATGTGGTGGACAAAATGTGAGTAAGAATCCAGGCTAAAGGCACATCCCATTATATTTTCATCTTCTGACATGTATAATCTACATAAAACATAAGTGTGCTAATAGCAGTGAATCCTAAGGGGCTTTTGAAAGAATTCAAACTATTTTTAAATCATTAATAAATTCTTCTTTACTTAAAATTTTAATATAAACTTAGTAATTCCTTCTGGTTTTACAGATATAGGCATAACTTATCCTTCAAGGGAAAACAGGGATTGAGTAGCTGCAGGACTTTCAAGCAGTAAATGCTTCACAACAGAAATGCAATGAAGAAATGTGATTCATCTGTAAGCAGGAAATACTCAAAATGTTTTGTCCAAAATGGATCTGCTACATAATGTAGACAAAATGCCCAAAGTCCACAAAGAAATGGTCCCACCTCTCTTTTCTGGGGCAACTGGTGGTAGAATTAAAAACCTAATGAAAACATCACCTGGAGTTACCCAAAAAGTAAGGTGCGCTTAATGAATACAAAGTTCTGTTGCTTGTCAAAGCCACTATGGACCTCATCAATATACCACTTCCTTCTCTTTTTTCTGTCTCATTAATTGTTTTGTTCAGTTCTTGTAAATGAACACAGAAAGGGACCTTTGGGACAGGTTTGAAGACCCGGTGTAGTAAGCACAAAACATTCTTGCTCTTTTGCAAGGCTGTTCCAAAGATGCAATGTCCCTGGGAAGCCATGGAAAATATTAAGGCATAGTGTAAGCAAAAACAGCCACCTGTGGTAAGTTCAAGAATGGAAGAATTATACCTTTGAAGAAAGGTGAGAATAAGTCAGGAGCATGGTCAAAAACTGCTAGGCCTGCAACAAAATATGGACTACGACACTTCTTAAATGTTACACGGTAGATGCAGAATATTTTAATGGTAAACATTTTTATCAATTTTATTCTAGGGTTCAGTGCATAAATATTTTTCTGTCTCCCAGTATAAAAACATTTCAGAATATTTCAGTGATTCAAAGTCTCCCTTTGTCTTTAGCTGCCTATTTTTAACAATATGAAGTGACTAATCTTTAGGACTTAAAATTTTGAACAAGAATGGCTTACTTAATTTTCTTTTCAAACTAACCATTCAGCTTTTGGTTCCTTTGTCATGTGAAAAACATAGTTAGCAAGTTATTAAAGAGAAAACAAGTGACACATACAGCTTTTCAAAACCAGAAACATTCACAATTTAAATAAATACTTACAAGTGGCATGAAAATCCAAATACTTCTCAGATACACACAGAAAGGAGCAACCACACTTCCTACACGGCACATCATGCTTCCACTTCCAACAGCAAGTGATCTAGACATAAAAAAAAATTTAATTAAGAATTCTAGCAGATAAAGGAAACAATTAGAAATGCACAGACACTTAAAACATCTGTAGGATTTGTGTCTTTAAGCAATTATACTAGGAAGCTGTTGCTATGCCAAAGTAAACTTATGTTTTAGTGAAATTCAGCTGCTTCTGTAATTAAGATTAAAAATATAATTATCATTCAGCACAGATCACAGGATGAATAACCAAGACTTTTAAAAAAGGCATAAAAATTGTTTAAGAAAGTATTGAGTATTCTTCTAGTTCCCCAATGGAACCAATCAATGCACATGGAATGGAAAATGAATAAAAAACTATGGTACAGCCAAACACCAGACAACTCTGAACTCATCCCATCCCAAGTCTTTCAGATCACCTCCGCTGATGTCAAGAGCTGCTGGATCAGGTGCAGAACAATAACAAAGGGAATGAAATAACATCCAATTAATGAAAAATACATAACTGATTAAAGTTCTTACCTTACAATTGTTGGGTACAGTTCTGCTGTGTAGAGATATATAAGGCCAAATGCCACACCTATTGAAAATTTTCCAGCCATATTTGCTAAAATAATTAATATACTGAAGTCCTATTGAAAGAGAGCACAAATAAATGTATCACCAGAAAATAACACTTCCAAACATAATTAAATTCTTCAAAAGTTGAGAACCTTAATAAGCAATGCTTATTGCTTGCTTTTTAAAAATTACTAATGTCCATATCACTCTTTACCAGTCCTGGTTCACTGAAGTCCTGGGATCATTTTACATGTGACTCCAGCAATGACAGTGAAACCTGTACTGAAAATGCAGAAATCTATCTTAGACTGGCAGCTGCAATTTAAAACCAGCCTTTAATCAGCTATATGGTTTAAAGAGAGCAGCTGCATCTAATGACTTAAGAGTCTTTAAAATCAATTTCTGCTATAGGAACACTTTCAACAATACATGACTAACCTGAGGTATGAACATAATTAAAACACAGATCAGTGCACTTAAAATAAGGAACGGAATGAGTGTGTTTCTCCTTCCCAGTTTGTCCATCGCAACGCAAGCAATGATATAGCAAGGCAACTCCACAGCACCTGTCAGTATGAAATTATTTTAAGTCATGATTACACATATTCATGTTATAACTCTAACTTCCTCTTTATGAGGATTATTTTAATCTAGGGGGTAATAAATATGTAAAATCTAGAGATAACCAGTGTATTGGATTAGTTCATTTTGTAACAGAAATCGTAACAGGAGGCAGAAAATGGCCTTAAATACGGTAATGAGAGTAGAGAAGGACAAGGGAAACAGGCTTTACAGAGCAGAGCAGCTCCAGTTCTCCGTGGGATGGAAAATTACAGAAAACAGCAAGGCCACAGTTCTGCTTTTAGGACACTGGCATTTGTTTCTTAAAGCTGTACATTTGCTGCTCATCTCCTTCAAGTATTACCACAACAGCTCAAGTATGCCCACAAGGAATATCATTAGTGTCATACTGACACACCTCTCAGGACTTGCTAGCTTCCACCTGGACACAGAACTGAAGGCACAGGTGCCTCCCCCAGCTTCAGCTCAAAACCATCCCAAAGTAAATGGCAAGCAAGGTCTCTCCAAGTCCAGTTTTTTAAGTCAGCTTCACAAATACAGAGTGCAGTTCCAGCTTACTCTCTTCTCTATAAAAAAGAGGGCAGCTGCTTACAACATCCCACTCTTAACAGAGATTGTCTCTTCCTAGTGTCTCTTTCTGGAGAAAAACTTCTGCAGAAAAGAACTGGCATTTGGTGAGGACTGTTCAAAAACACGGTGTAAACATGATTTGCCCCAAGACAAATTATTGAGCCTAAACCTGTTTGGACATATCTTAAACCAATTTGCTCATGAAGAGTGCTACTATGTCCAATGTAAAATCAAGGCAGAACAAGATACAGCCCTAAACAAATATGCTGCATTCCTTTAAGTGTGTATGGCATGTCAATACACCTGTAATATCAGGAAACAATCTTTTGGGCTTGTGCAATTATTATGTATTTGTTAGTCTGCTAAAATATTTTTAGAAGAGGTGGATACAGTGTACTCCAACCTAACATTTTAGTTATCTGTGCAATACTAGATTCCACTCTTCAACACATCAGTCTAACAATACACTGCAATACATGACAAAACAAACTGAACTCAGGAGAGCCCCAGTCCTTCTGTGTGCTTATGTACACGATCAGTCACATTCACTTCACCGAGAGTACTCAGCTGCACAAAGCAAAGCACATGATTTAATTCTTTGCTGGCTCAGAGCTACGTCTGATCTAGAGCCTTCTGAAGTCAATGGAATATTTCCACTGATCTTAACAAACATTGAATCAGGCCTTGAATGCACTGAACTGCCTTAATAAACAACATACAACTTACATACCAGAGAAAGATTATACTTAGAATGATAAAATAATATTACATCATAATAAAAATATACTTTTGAGAAAACTAAAATTACTCTTGCTTCTGAGAATTATGAATCTGTTTCTTACACAAACAAATTCAATATATCATGACTATAAGGGATATAAGGAATAACTTTTTCCTCCCATTTTCCTAGTTTTGCCTTAACAGTGCAGTGTGAATTTTGTGTTGCTCACCTGTTTCCCCTGGTGTTTGTGAGGATCTGCTATATGCTTGCAGGGCAAAAAGGAGACAAGCAGAATGCAGTTTTACAATCAGAAAGATAGATAGAGAAGAATTCTGTACACCATCAAATTTTAAATTCTCTAGCTTTTTTTTTGGAAACAGATTTGGAGTGAATGATACTCCTGTGATAGTCAACTTTATGAAGAGTTAGCAAGAAACTTTTTGAACGAGGTTCATGATTGAATGAACAAAGTAAAAAATTGGCTGTCAAATCTATAGACATTTCTAAATGTTATGTTCCAGTTCTGTCATTAACAGGATGAGGTACAAAAATATTTACCTATGAGAAAGAGATTTAAATATTCATTGCCTCCTAGGCTGACAGAACTGAGGGAGAAGACGTAGTACCCCAAGCTCCCAGTGAACCAGATCAGCCAGACTGTGATGGTCCTTCTTGCAATTTGCCAGTTACAGAAAAGGTCTAAGATGTTGTGCTTCTTTGTTGAGGACATGTCATTTTCACCAGTTCTGCCACTGCCTGGATCATCTTGTTGGACTGAGCACAGTTCAGAAACTTTGCAGGGAGTGTTTACTTTATTCCATCTTGCCATTGTATTAATCACTTTTTGTGCATCTTCATATCTTTCCTCTGACAGGAGCCAAAAAGGTGTTTCTGGAAGCATCCAGCAGCACAAGACAAAGGGAAGAGTTGCTATGGAGAGAAATATCTGATAGACCCACCAGGTCCGAACCAAAAATCCCACGAGTGCCACAATCATAATTCCCATAGCAAAAAAAGCATGGACATGCATAGAAGCCCAGGTTCGTGCTTTAATGCCAACAAATTCAGTCACATAAACAAAAGCCACAACCAGATAGCCACTTGAAACCTGGGGGTGCGGGAGAAAGAAAAGAAAAAAAACAGAATGAGTTTTGTACGTTCTGTCCTTGTGCACCAGCAGTAAAAACAAAGAGTAACAGTGTTCCACATTTGCCTACACTTAATTGCCACTGTGTTGGCCTGTCTCACACTGACAGAAAAAAGGCAACCCTGAAAACAAATCAGCTGGAGGAGTATTTTGCTCAAACCTTCAGACTGCCAAGACACTGTATTTCAAATTGTGAATTTGGATGCTTCCCTGTACTGGGGGACAGCCAGCAAGAGACACCTGAAAAGGAACCTAATTTGGTGATGTCATTAAGCCCTTCCCCTCCAAAAATCAGGTCCCTTAATGACATCACAAACTGGATGCTCTGGAAAATGAGGTCCTCTGAAGTAATTCTCACTTCTGAAAATCCACTTGACCTTGGCTTTTACGTACACTATTAATAACCTCCATGTCAAGGAACTGCAGATTTACTGAAAACTACCTTTTACACCCTTGTATATGATCTCATTAAATCAAATTTTTTACAACGTTGGAAGAGAATCTCGTATATATACATACATATATGCCTATGTATTTACACATGTTATGCAGTGAATGCAATTACTGGCATGTTCTGCATGATAGTATTTTTTTCTTGCATAGATATATATATTTCGGTTTCTCTAGCAACATCAAATTCATTGTATCCCAAAACATTTCAAAACACAGCTAGAAAATATAGACTAGAAAATATTTCAGTATATTGTTTTGATTAATCAATTCTCTGGTTGAAAATATGTAAGTTAATACTCTCCAATTCTGAACACACTGAAGCTGATAGGAAAGTTGTGCTGATCTCAGTAGCACGACGCTAAAGCTTTAGGCCTGCATCTTGC
The DNA here is from genome assembly GCA_013397135.1 of Pachyramphus minor. Classification (NCBI taxonomy): domain Eukaryota; kingdom Metazoa; phylum Chordata; class Aves; order Passeriformes; family Tyrannidae; genus Pachyramphus; species Pachyramphus minor. The sequence goes on from VYXB01006318.1 coordinate 252,021, forward strand.
CAATCAGTCCCAGTGGCCAGTTAAAACCTGCAGCATTGGTCTGGTCAGAGCTTTTTGCTTTTCTAAACTAACACTGTCCCTGGCATCAACAGCCAAGGAAGTGAATAGAGGGACTCCTTCAGATCTCACTGTTCAAGGCTGAAATTATGCAGTTTTTCCTGCTAGGAAATCCTTCTAAGCTCTAATCAGACAAAGGGAGCTCCAGGTGCAAGGTTCAGTCCTGACTAATGCACTGTCAGGAGGAATAAAAGAAATTATGTGACTCTTTTCAAATATCTAACCCATGTTAAATAAGTTACATGATTTGTTTTTGTGATGGCCTTCTAATTTCTGTATGCATTATGTAGGGAAAAGCTACAGTTAGTATATTTTTGCCTGTAAAAGTTATTTAAAATTGGTTAATATGTATAATTATTGAATATATATCAGATATGAAATATATAACACCCATATATATAGAAGTATGTGTATAGGTATGTGTAAACACATATACTGAAATACTCTTAAGTACAGTATAAAACATCTAGGTGTTAAACATATCTACCTATGTATTTAGTATTCCAGATACAACTTAAAAGACCAAAGAGATGCATAGAAGAGATGTGCATCTCTCCTCCATCACTCAAAATGGTAGAGACAAAAATGATACTTATTACAGATTTGCTTGTTTGAGAAAAACTATACTCCATTTCTAACAATGAGGAGAAATGCAACTGCAGCTGCAATGCAGAATCCAGAGTTTGCTGCTCACACTTGGTATTTAATTACCAGTCCAGCAGAGGTTGGGATGGAGGAAGTACCAAACACTGCTTCATACAGACGCTTTCTATTAATTCAAAGAGGAAAAGTGCTGTGGTCCAAGAACATTCAGACTCTCCCTGCTCTGCTGAAATAAGTGCAACAGATGGGGCTTTAGAATGATGAAGTAGCGGAGGAAATAATAACAAAAGGGAGGTTTTCCTGATAAGGGGTAGGAAATGACACTTAAAAAGAGCCAGGGTGATCATGCCTTCTTACCATAGCAAGGAGAAAGCGCACAATCACAAAACTGTAGTAGTCAAATGTGAAGGCCACTGCAATGCCAAAGACAAACTGACCGGCACTTGTGAACCATATAACACGTTGTCTTCCCAGTCTGCAAATCACAGCAGTAATAAAATTATGAATAACCACAAACATTCTATTAAAATACACCTGCAACTCCAGAGAGCCTAGGTGGAAGTCTAACAACTCGCCACAGAAACTCTGGTTTAGTTAGCTGCATTAATTTTTCAGTAATTCCAACTTCCAAGGAAAAGAAAGCTCCTATGAATGGCACATGCAGTGAGCATTACATATGTTCACCTCCAGTTTCAAGCGTAACTTCTGCATAACCAATCTGCAAATTTGCTCTGTCTTCTTTATGTGGACATAAATCACTTTTTCAGATATTTTATATTAAGTAGCATTTCGTTAATATTTTCTAACGAAAGTTAGCTGAGATAACATGCCATCTCTTGCCAAAGTATCAACCAATTTGGATAGTAATGAAAGGCTTCTATGACATATCTTTGTGCAGTTATTTAAAATTGAATTCTCTAATAAATGGTGATCATACAGTTCCCCTGAATTTTCTGATTGCATCACAGCACACATGCATGCATATACAAATACAGAAATCCAAGAAGATAGTATACTAACAACCAAAAGAATCATGCCAAATAATAGCTTCCTATCAACACATAGTAGTTTCCAGTGTAAAGGAAGGGCATTTAGTAAAAAAGAACTTCTATTTGTTGGGGGTTTATTTCTTCCTGTATCTCAGGGAAAAAATATCCAGAGCAGAGCCAGTTGTCTCTAAACAAGTGAGCACAATTCTAAAGACTCTATTGAGGATTCATTACATTCTATCTACAAGTGCTCTGTAATACAAAATGTGTGGAATCATTTTTCTTCCCTGATAATATTTTCTTGGTCTCTTACTATCTACTCTATTGCGAACAGCTTTTCACAAATGGAGATATTACTTTTAGACAGAGAGGTTGAGGACTTTCAGGGGTGTTGTAATTTTGCTTTTCTGTGAGTTTTTGGTACTCCATTAAAATTCCTCCTATTCTTCTCCAACCTCGTCCTGAAGTGATGCAAATTTCATCTTTGATTCCTGCCAGAAAAGATCCCAGTGAGTCTTAGCTATCAGAGCTCTTCTGTTGGGAAATCTGTTAATTGGCAATGGGAGGAACACACAAGCTTATTTCCCACCAGCCAGGATGTGTCTGAAAATAATAACATTCAGCTGTAAAATCTACAGTTGTAAATCTGCAATTCAGAATGTATATTATCTTAACTAGCTTTCCATGGCTTGAATTAATGAAAATAAGAACAATATGATCCTAACTTTACAAATCATGTCTGAGTATTAATTAAAAAAGTTACGAATGATTTAAAGGGACACAAAACAAATGTTGGCTTTATATTCTGGTTTTGTATTAAATATGGTTTTACAAAGCCCTGGAGTGGGAGGCAGATTGATTCCATGTGTTCTAAAAGCCAAATTAAAAAAGTTCATAATTACTTTTGCATTCCCATGTTGTAACTATCACACTGTAGTGTTGTGCTAATGAAGGAAAATCAGAAAACAACACGCCTGATCTCCGTGTTCTGCTTATACTGTTAGATGTGGGATAAAATGTCATCCTCCACCTAACAGAACTGTCAGTCAACAGGCTCCTTTACAGAAAGAGCCTTCAAAGCAAAACACAAGTACCTAAACTGCCTGAGACAAAACCAAGTACAAATGTAGCTTGGATATTTGAGTATAGATAAAGGGGCATGCCTGAGTGTTCTACTGAGGCAGGAATAAATCTGTTTGTGTTGAGAGAGAAAATGAACAGAAACAGGAGGATACAGACGTCCATCCTGAATCTCATTGCTTCTGAGTCCAGCCCTCATGTTGGATCTCAGTGCATGATCTGACATAACATCCAGGGAGGAAGCATCGGACAGGAGTGGGGGGAATGACAGCCTTGGCACTATAAGCATGACGCTGGTTGGGATGAGTCCCTCATGGGCTGACTCTCCTTGTGCTCAAAAAGAACTTTATACATGGTACTAAATAAGAGAAACTACAGCACAGCTCACTCACACCCATTTTTCCTCCTATCTGGACTAACCTTCAAAAGACTGAAGTTTAAGCTAATTATTCAGAGAAAAACTACAATCAGAAAGCACGGAAAAATAGTGTATGGGGGTTTATTTTAAGAACGTGGGGCTTGATCAAACCCTTGAAGCCTTTCCATCAGCCACACTAAGCTGTATTCATGACAGAGGTTAGGAAATATGATTTTAAAATACATTCTATTTAATCTTCTAGAAGGCATTCAGTTGTTTATCATATTACAAAATAAAAATCAATATTTCCACCAGGAACCTCTCCTTGTGAAAACTGAGGTGAAAATCTACTGCCAGGTTTTACCATTGCTATTACAATGAGCTATTGCTATTCCTGTTATAAATAAATAAATAAATAAATAATCTAAAGGCAAATACTAGCTGCACAGGGGAATTTCAGGGATCAAGGCCTAGAGCAATGGATGACATAAAATACAAAAAAAAAAAATCTAAAAGGAAATGACTTGCGAAGACATTTTAAACTTGGTACTTGCTACTGGAAAAAGATATTGAGTTAAACAGATCTGTGAATAAAGCAATATCCAAACTTCCTGGATTTTAAGCACATGAGTACACAGTGAGTGAAAACAACAAAAACATATGGAGTTACTGCAGTCTGAAGCTACAGTTTTCAAAGGATAGCACTTTACCTGTCAGCAATGTCACCAAAAATCACTGCTCCAATCAAGACTCCAAGCATGAATGTAGGCTGGATTAATTTTGCAAGCCATTCTCGGTCACAGACCAGATCCCACTGTGTAACAACAGTGCTCTTCCACTTTGTATCATCATAAAGAAATCCATCAGAACACGAAAATACGGACTTGTTGCCTTTGTATTCATATACCAGATCCAAATTGACTTGTCGTTTGGATCTGCTGCATTGATTAATTTCCCAAACTTCTCCATTTTCCATCTGGACTACAATGTAATTTTCTGTTGATGTCCATAGTGTCCACATGTCCTGTATACTTGATGCAGAGGAGTTGTGGAAAAGAATACTACTCACATTTCCAGGGAACCCACATACAAAGTTAGGAGTAACAGCCATGAACACAGATGCTAAGTAATGGATACCACATGACATAGCTTGAAAGACAGATGCAAAATAAACACATGCTTGAAATCTGTAAAAGGAAAGAAAAAATTTTAGTGAAGAAAAGGCCTCTATACATGAAAAAAAAAAAATTAACATAATTGTTTTGGAAGATCAGTGTTTTGTTGTATAGTGCTGCTTCAATATTAGTTAAGCCCTGCAAGAGACCAAAGATGAGAAAAAAATTCACAGTAATCTATTGCCAAGAAAGAAATGCTGCTTTTAGTCACCGTGTTTAGTCATAGAGAGAAGACCATTTAAAATGAAACAATTCTGAACTTTAGCACTTAGTTTGAAGCAACCTTCCCCCCTCCAATTCTCTGTAGCACATCCCTTTAAATTACTTGAGATTACTTGAATGGTTAGAAAAACCAAAATGTCACAACTTCAGGTTTTTAGGGTTAGAGATACGTGCATCAAATAAAACAAAATAAACACATTACGCCCCTCATTTAATCTATTTGTATTTCTATAACTGTGTTCTATCTACCATCTCTCTTTACTGCCTCCAAAAGACAAAGAGAAAATACATGTAGACACAAGTAGAAGATAGAATCTGAACAATGTGAAATGTTTTGTACCAAAACATAGCTGTGAAATGGGTTGGGTTTTGGCTTAAACAGGGTGTGCAGTTATCCATTAAAGATTGTATCATAAAGCAAACATGGTAAAAGAATGTTTTATGAGTAGCCTGAATTTTGGCATTTTAAACGGCTTTTAAGACATGCTTGAGATGCAAGAAAATCTTAGTATAAAAATTACACATGTATTCAGAATTTCAAAAGGCTTGCAATGAACTTTAGTATCACTGTGTGCAAATTCTAGACAGTTTATGATAATTTAAGCATAAGGAGTATTTTCCTCAATTAAATGTTTCAAATGTGCACATAATTAGTACAACATCCATTTATAAAAAAACAAAATAGCTTTGGTTTCTCCTCCTTTTTTTATTTCCTTAAAGGTTAATTGATTGCAATAATGTGAAGAAGCATTCAATGAGCTTCTATATATACATCCTTACTGCAGTATGCAGTAGGCCTTAATAGTATGAAACAAAAAGCAGATTTTTTTTTTTAAATGATCAGGTTATCTTGCTGAAGTTATAGGAAATGATGTCTAAAACCCTGTGACCTTGAAGCACCTTGTGGGAAAAGTCAAAGCAATTCCAATCCCTGTAACAAATGCAGTCTCTAGATACTCCTCTCCAAAAGGTACGTAGTCTAGCCTGGAATTCCTATAATAAAGATTTCAACAGTATATAGCCTAGGACTTTTGAATCATCTACCATCACAATTTCTAATTAATTTCTAAATTATCTTTAAGCAAAGAATTTAAATAGAATTTAAATGGATTAAATAGAAATTAAATGGATACATTGTCCTAATGTCCAATTAACCTTGCCAATTAAACAGTTCCATTGTATACACACCTCCATTCACCATCCTCATTCTCCTTTGCCTTTTACCATGTGATTTTTATACATTTCCTTGGTAAACGTAAATCCAGTTGCCTATCCTGTTCTGCCAGTGACATTTGAAATTGTTGTTGTTCTGATGCAATGCTTTTTATCCCCCCCTCCCTTAACAAAAGCTCTATTGACTGTTCCACAACAGGAACCCACTCTGAGGAGTGGGTTGAATTGCTAAATCCACCATGGCAGCTCAAAAGCTGGCTCCACTTCCCTATTGAGGATACTTTAATCCTCACACAGGTGCTGTGCTACTCTTTCACAATGAAACTGCGAGATATCGTCAAGAGAAACTGAATATAACCACAGCAACCCTCCAGTCTACCAACTCTCTCTCAAGAGAACAGCTCCCTGCAGCCTAAGTAGCTAGGTGTAAACCAGAGCAAGGCTGCAACGGCTCTGAAAGGCTTTTAGGCTATCTCAGACCACAAAAAAGCAAAGGTTATTTTAAAACGTAACTTTTGTCACCCTATTGATGCAGACAAATATGGTCAACAATATTTTTTTAGTTCCTCTTCTCTAGTTTCATTTTAACTGTTCCCATCAAAAGACACAAACTCATTTTAAAAATAGCAAAGCACAACCAAATTCAACAACTTGGGCTACTGTTGCAGCAGGCACAATGCCTGAAATCAGGACAAGAAGACCTCTAGAAAACTGATACATTAAACCCCTAGAAGCTGTGCAGTTACATCTTCTACTACAGGTGGAACCAGGTTCCCCAGTATTTGCAACATCTGTCATTATGCATCTGAAAATTGCAATGCCAGATAGCCCAAGTGATATTTCCCAGGCAGAGGAAGAAGGAAATAGTATCAAACCATACATACTTCTTGAATTTCCTAATTAGTTCTTGCAATGCAAGAAATGTCAGTCATCATTTCTCTTCTTCCCAGTAAGAGAGAGTAGGAAAAATATATTTATGCCCTTTTTTATTGGAGAGGCTTGAAGGAAGAAAACAACTTGTAAGGATACAGACTGAGAAGATGGCATGAAACAATGCACTACATTAATTTTTAAAAACTCAACTCCCGAGAATATCACCAAGGCTATGATTTGGAGCAGGTCTAGTTAATCTCTGCTCTAACTACTCCCCTGAGAGTTTTATCTTAACTCTTCCTGAACACTTCTTGTGATCATACTTCAGTAACCATTTTGACAGACTGATTTGACACTGTCAAATCTTTCTGTTGGAAAGTTTCTCATTAAATCTAATCTCGATGTCCCCTTTTCAAATGTAAGACTATTACTAACTTATAAAACACCCTTGTGCAACCTTGAATAAACCTTCCTTGTCTTTTATGACTTCATTGTACCGGATTATAAGTTATCCCCCTCCAGTTACTTTCTACAGCCATAAAAATTACAGTCCATTACCCTTTCCTTTTCTTTCTGTCCTTTCTTTGTTTCCACCGCTATAAATAGCAAAAAAGGATTCATTTTAAAGAAATTAATAAAGTGTCATGCCATATTTCACCCATCTTTCAAGGGTTTAACTTAGCTAGATATAACTGATTATTGTAAAAACATTCTTCCATTTCCAGTGTTATGAAAATCTTATTCAATTCCAACAAAGAAATCCACTCTGTACCATTATTTTTCCCCTAATTTCCAGTACCAATGCTAAGCAAACACAAAATGTCAGACAGAACACCAGATATACATTAATAGACATAATTTATGCTGCATATGACTTCATTTAACAACAGGAAAATGTGTTTTTACAGCAAAATCACTGTAGTGTTGCAGAATTTCACAGGATGGATTGCACTGCAGTTCTTAACGTCTGACTGCTCAACAAACGAGCCAAGGAGCAGACAGGGGGAGCAGAAACAGGGGACAATAAGGCCTGATGTGAAGTTAGAAAAGTATTTGGAAGCACCGGTGTCTGAAGACATTCCACACCACACTAATGGGCTGCTCCCCTGCCTGTAGAAAGTATTTACTGCTCTCTCCAGTAAAATTCCACACTGGGCTGGCTAAGCCTCTCTCAGTACATATACATACACAAAACACACAGAAAATATATTGAAAGCCCTGTTTTGCTGTGAAGGCAAAATTCATTGCCGACTGCAGCAGTTCTGTAACAGCACCCCCACTGATGCTAGATTGAAAAGCCCAATCATAGGAGCTGCTGTCTATCTTCTGTGGGTAGGAAGATATTTTCTTCTACAACTACCAGTGGCATAAAAGTCAAGAAACTCCTTAACTTGCAAGGTTACCAAAAAGGAATTAATCAGACCGTAAGTGACAACATATAGAAAATATATAGGGAGGATGACACATGGAATGGAAAGATACTACAGGTGCATGGAACTTTGCCTTCTAGAACAGCTAAAGATTGAAAAGGGACAAAGACACAGGTCCAGCCTCATGGTAGACAGAGGTTTGCTGGAACAGAGGTTGAGGCAATAGACAACACTGAGTGAGGAAGAGCTGCTGCCATCTCTATGGCTAGCCTTTGATCCCTCCCTTTGAACCTTTGGGTGCATGAGTTTATCTCAGACCTCTTGCTGTGGCCATGCTGATGCTCTTCCCCAGTCTTAAAAGCCTGGGGGAGCTTCTTGGCCCTTGCTTATGCAGTGGCTGAGCAGCTTCTCGTCCTCGCAGGAGGACGCGGTGCTGGGGGAGAGGAGCAGGTCTGGGTCGGGCAGCCTGGAGCAGCCCCCACGGAGGCTGTGCTGGGGCAGCAGCTCACAGCACAACCTATACAGGTCATACACTTCACTGACCTTGAGGCACAGGTTAAAGTCTATGCTGTCCTTGATAGCTACTGTAAATTATTAACTCTTTTCCCAAATTCTTAATTTAAGAACACCAAACTAATAGGAAAGCCCTTAAAAGCTTAAATCTCTCTATTGCAGACAAATACATACTGTAGTCCTTTTATTAACCTCAACAAACTCCATTTTAAATAAAATCCATTAGATTTCTCTGCATAAAGAAATACTGTTGCTCATGCATCAAAATTGTAAGAAAATTATGGTAGCAATAAGTACTATTGAAATTCATCAAAAAAAAAAGCAAACTCTGTGATTTATTTTCCTGGATTGATCTCAAAAAGGGCAATTTTTGACAATGGTCTTTCATATGCCAGTCATCTTCCTATACACACATTAGATTACACAACATATATTGTTGCAAACAGTAATTTTTAATAACCGATTTTATAGATTCTTTTGTAAAAAAACCCCACACTTTTTGCAATTTTTTAAAATGTTCTGTGAACATGATGACTGTCCTAAAAGGTATGATAATTTCTCTCAGTGTTTTTCCATCTCTTCAGTGACTTGCCATGGGAGATAATTATTTGGCAAGTACATTTTGTCACTCTTGCCAGGAGTGTCAAATATAGAAGTCAAGAAGACTTTGTAGGTTACTGCTCCAGTGTAGAGATGCTTAATGAATGCCAGAAGTCAAATGAGCCTAAAACTATCTTCACAAAAGCTTGAGCAAGACACAACATGAAAATGTTCCAGTCTTTCTTAAAATATTTCTGTGAAATTTCTCCACAGTTTTTTCCTTTTTTTTTTTTTTTCAGTTTGCAGTTCATAGCAAAAAAAGGTTTTTACATTTTCTATTTACTCTCCACAAGTTTTAAGATCTCACCAGTAAGGAAAGCACTCTTAATATCATGTCAGTAGCTGAATTGAGGAAATATTCTTCCACAAAGACAACGAACTAGATCTCATACCGCTGTTTCACTGGCTGTAGTCTTATGACACAACATCTCTGTGGCACTGTCACTGCAAAAGATTTCCTCCCTTCTCTTTTCCCACTGTTTATTCATCCCCTGAGACAGAGTGCACTCTACCCTCAGTCATGGTGGTACTTTTTTTGTGGACCATCTGGGAATTTTGTCTGGGAAACAGATTTACCTTGAATAAAAAAGTCAAAATAGATGATGAATACAAAAAACCTGTCCAAACAACAAGCTAGATTAGTTGCTCAATCTAATTTATTTTGCATCTGTGCAAATAATCTGCACCAGTCTATTTGAAAGGTGGTACAGCTGGCATTCAAAAATACTTGAAGTACATATTGCCATATATATCTTGGAGAATAAACCCCCAGCCTCAGAGTAATTCTACCATTGTCAGTTATTGCAGTGCATAGCAGGAACAACACTTGTTGTCAGACACTAATTTTATGTTAAATAAAATGTGGTTCTGATAACATTTCCTTGTCTGTCCATCAACGAGAGAAGAGAGGAATTACTAGACACTCATCAAAAGCTAATACAAACATTTGAAAATCATTTTACTGTAGAATAGACTCATAACACTATTCTGTGATTAGCAAAATATTTGTACTATTCCACCGGCTTTTTACAAGAACTATTTTTACTGCTTCTCTTCTCAACCACCTCATTAGTAAACTGCTTAAGTCAGAAAACACAGTAAGTTTTTGTTGTGCAGTGTATACTCAACAGGATGGATTCAGTGGAAAGAAATTTCCAGATATTTACTATTTCTGAAAGAATTTGTGTTTGGTAACCAGTTTAACCTCTGTATTTCATCCTGGGTTTTTTTAATGTGAGAAAAGCCATTCAGCATTCTTTCCACTCTAAACCAAAAAGCTATGATGCACTTCCACATTTAGTTTTTCAGAGGAGAGGAGTTGAATGTGACTCAAGAGTATTTTGGCTGTGGTGCAGTGATGCAGATTTGGAAGCAGCCTTAAATATACAACATGAACATCTTTATTTGACTTCTGGTGTTAAGAATAAACTTCTTTCCCTCCTAAGGGCAGTTAAAACTATGCTAGGACTTGGTTTCAGCCCACATGACAAAGATGGTTATTTCCAGAATTTGTTTTCAGGGACAGAAGATGCTGTGTTGGATGTCCAGTTTAAACATGTCAACAGCACAAATGCAACAGGAATAGGGAAGCCTATGGACATCAGGAAGACCCCAGGAACTATATATCATCACTGACGATAATGTGTGAATCAACATGCGGTCACCAAACAGCATTGTTACAATCATTTAAAATTGATTCTCTGAAGAATTCACTTCTATCCAATTAAGCTTAAGCACATTTCTCTTTGATTAAGACAAGCCCAGCATTTGTTCACCAGAGTCAAGAAGAAAAATATGTTGGCTGCTCTCTACTGCACATTTGTTATAACAACTTAGATGAAGAAAGTCACATCAGTGTGAAGATAAAGAACTAGTTTTACAGAATTAAGGGCCATCTTTTTAATATTTTTTTTTTAAGCTAAATAGAACAGTTCTTAATTTTTGACTATCTAAATCAGGTACATTAGGTTCCTGTCATCACCTGTGACAAAATAATCTAGTTAATAAATATTGCTCGGTTTAAACAGTTTAATAAGTTCAGTACCAGAGCTTACACCTATGGACTCACAGCAGAGAGGGCAGCTGCTGTTAAAGATGCTCCGATGTTTCTTGCTGCCCCTCTGCCAAGGATTACTGCCCCCAGGGGAAAGCCAAACAGAAGGATGGTGTGTTCATGGCTCAGCCACGCCAGTGCAACACCCAACCTTCTCATTCAAATGGAGTGAAACTGGGCAAGACACAAAGGCTCTGGATTTGCACCAAGCTACACATAAACATTACACTCCTGACTTTCCTGGGAAAGTAGCCTCTGATTAAGGGGAAACACATCATTGGCAGCAACAGCAATTCTGACACCTTTTGATGGCAAAGCTGGAGTCAAGCCTATTTTATTGTAGTTACCCACTTGACTTTTCTGCTTTAAATGTGTTAAGGATGTATATCAGGCAATTTAATTAAAAAAGAACACAACCATGCAGTTTGTAAGTTAGCTTTGTTTTTGGAGTTATTTGGCCTAGTGTTAAACACAGTGGTTACACTTGAACAGTAGTAACACTTCAGGCTCTATGTTTGGAAGTTTCTATTCCGGGAACGGCATTTCTATAAACATCTACCATTTAGAAAATTAGCACGTACTCTGCATGATATATTACTAGCACTACTTCTCACAGGGAGAACTCAATTTGAGTTTCTCTGGTAGCACTGTTTTCTTTTAGTCAGCCTCTGTTTTGTGGACAAATCCAAATTAGGTATTTCATTCCTTTCCGTGCCGTACCATTTCCATCAGCTTATGTAAGCAAATCATTTCACATTATAATCTGTAAAGCCTCTAATAGAATTTAAATGTTTTTATTGAGATTCCATCTAATTATAGACAAAGGCAGTACTTCATGTATAAACTATTAAATTTCATTCTTCCTTTCCCATTTAGGAAATCAGATGTTTTCTGCTTGTTACATTGCTGACACACTGGACTATGTTCAAATTATGGAAGTTTACTTATGTTGTATCTAGATTTCTGTTCTGTCTATAATCCTGAAATAAAGCTAACTCACTGTCATAATTACATTCTTACTTCTTTGTTATTCTCTTTACCTATTTCTGTTGCAAAACTCTGAATCTGGTGTAGCTGAAGATACAAAGGCATGGAGTAAATATCTGCTTCATAGTGGTCAAAACCATCCATTCTGAAGTGAAGAGCAACCTATTCTTTAAATACTAGTTTGCAAAGTAATTAAGCCTTATAGTTGTCATAGTTATATTAAGCCTTTTAAGAACTCTAATTTTTTTCTTGTTTCCTATTCAGAGCAACACCTAAGAAGATTTGGATGTAGACAGCTCATTTTCAGTCTGAATTCTACATAAATTCTCTGCATACCATGGCACACATTGTTAAGCATACCACCCAAGGCTTTAAATTTCTGTATTGGAAATTTAATTCTTTCCCACTTGGAAAATGGTTGCAAAATTTCTTATTCTAACAGGGTTTTGAAAGTTCTCATGGGAAAAGGTAAAAAAGTAAGAAATCTGCGTAATTAGATTAAGAACACTGGACATCACTTTCCTAGAAAATTATTGTAACCATTCCTGCACATAGTAGTATATTCTGAGATTTCAGTTAGAAATGATAAGGAATATTAGCTCTATGGATCAACTTATGCTTAAATCATTTCTGTAAATACTTGATAGAAATGTCATGGAATTTTAGATTGGTCTATTGTGTCTTTTGCCCTTAATATAAGCAATTATTTTATCCATTGCATTACTTTTTCAGCCTAGAATATGATTTGACCTATTTCTATGGGCCATGTAAAGCACTGTTTTACCTACATAATGTGTCATTTTACTCTCCCTGACTCCATTTGCAACTGTTACAATGTTCTTTGCTAATTCTGACTTTCATCCCCGCAACTCTTCATCAAGAGCAAAACAGAAAAGCTAAAGCAGATGCCTTTGTTTTATTAGCTTTTTATGAATATTTCACTAAAACAGAATATCACTTAACAAGATGCTACATTTAGGGAATTAAGTGTCAGATAATACTGTCTTCTGGGACAAGTCAACATGTAAATCAAGGCATCCCTTTAGAAACGGCAACTCAGTTTCAGCCATAGATTCTTTTCTGCCAAAGAGAATATTGCCAGTTCCAATTCTACCCGTACAGAATCCTACACTTGCGTTTCTGCAGCTCTACAGCTTGAAGAAAGGGATTCAATTTAATGCAAAGTCGAGTACAATCAAAGCATTGTCGTCTATTAAACTTGAGTTTGCTTACGTATGGATCGTTTAAGTACCTCCATATTTAGCGGCTGTGTTCTACATTCAAAAAGAAATTAGCCTCCACACCAACACCTTTTCTCTCTGTGTGTAACAGAGTAGCTTGTATCTTCTACAGACGTTGCTAAAGCCCAGTTAGGACATGGAAGAGGAGTAAAACGTATCTCCTTTGTTCCTCTCTTTTCAGGAGTCTACACTGATGACCCACCAAAAGCTCATCAGCGCTTGCAAGGGCTCAGATTAGTATCCCTGACAGGCTATCCCCTCCAAGGCAAGTTATCCCTAAACCCACATAAAAGGTTACTGAGCACAAGAGGACTTGCAGCTGCGTTTGCAGGTTCGTAGCTCACCTTCCCTCCAAACTGTACCTCTTCACTGCAAATGTGTAATCCACTCTGTGCCTGGAAGTCCTCAACTGTCCTCTCTGAATGGTCATGGGAATCTGCCCCATAATGAGACATAATTCAGTGATTAATTGCCACTGGAGAACTTTCAGTTTGCTTTGTTTTGATAGCAGCCTGGTCATGAACTGTCCAGTTTTTGTTTATTTATATCCCGTTCTAGTTTCCGTCCTGGGTATTGGTTTTGCTAGACTATGTCTTCACAGGACAAGAAAAATGTTTCATCTTCTCTGCTCTGAGAGATTTAGACACTGTAGGGTATATAAAATAGTATGAAATGAAGAAAATTTATTTACTAGATCTTGGATATTTGATAGACTACCTTTGACTTTAACCAGACAAAGAGTTTTTCTACAACCTCTCTAAAGAAAACAAGTAAAAGTCTCCATGGCATCACTGATCTTCTCAAAGAAAAGTTGTTTCATTAATTTTATTGGTCATTTATCTCTTCCATGATCAACAGATTGAGTTATTTTATATTGTTCTTGATTTCTTAATGCTAAGCAACCTTTTCCTTTCCTGTCATTCAAGGAAGGTGATTCTATTGCCTTCCTCTTTGAACTATTAAAATTAGAAGTAATTTAAATTAAAAACAAAGAAATGCAAATTACAGATTTTGCTGTTTCCAAGGCTAAGAAGGCACTTTGTCCTCTTCTTAAATATATTCTATAATGTGCTTTTACCTGATTATAATTCCATGGTACTGTCATGTTCTTCCCTTGAGTGCCATTTCTCTTATGGTGTTTCATACAAGGGAATGATCTGGAATAATGTTATATTCTGATGCTACCTAAATATTTGCAAACAGTATACAGGTCCCATTCTCCACAAGAATAAAGAAGCTGGATTCAGACTTACCAGGATTCTTCTACATAAATCTACTTGTGTACTAATTGACCCCTGTATTCTCAATGGGTGAGACAGAACTGAGGTTGGCTACACTGATCTACAAAGAATGACAGTTCTCCAAGGAGCCTAAAATAGGTGTAAATTAGATAAGGTCCCAGTTGCTCTGACACTGGGACTTGCATGAATTATCTCTCTCAGAAGGGTTGAGCTGTAACAACTTTATGGTATTTCACCAGTTCTAAAGATGCAGAAAAAAAAATCAAACAACAATTTGTTCTGGAATATAAATATAAATTATTTAAATTAAATGTGGTATCATCACTATAATCACCATATATCCAATGGCTTTGTGTCAGAGAATGCTTTTGGATATTGCTTATCTATTATTGCTCATTTTTCACATTTTGTAATTGACTTTCTCTCTTACACTAGACAGACATCCACCAAATGATGTATTACATCATGGTGATGGACATGGAAATATTCATTTATAGAACAAGGGCTTAGCGAATACTATAAGTAATATTTTCTCATTTTTCATTTTCATTATGCCTGCAATTGAATGGCTAAAAAAATCTACTTTTTCTTACTCCATGGATTCTAAGTGATGGCAAAAATCTTCCCGTTTCCCTCTCAGAAAGTTGCAGGGTTTATTCCCTCACTCTCTAAAAACTGGGGATTTCCATGTTTTCAGAACAGGCTTGATCTCTTATTTGTCTGATCTTAATGCTCCCCACTCAATTCACCTAAATCAATCCTTACTGGAATTACCCGTACCCAAGAACCTGACAGCAAGGATTGCTGATGTAGAGCCAATGCAGCAAGCATTGTAACAACAATACTGTTGCATATGTGACAGTTCTTCTGATGTGTGACAAAGAGAAATGCAAGGATCTCGGTATCTTCTTCAAGTGTCTTGAGACACTGGCTAATGCTGTGACACAGAAAGTGTCCTGCCACAAGCATCTCCCACATCCCAATCTTCTAGTGAAGATTTAAGTAGTTAATTCAGGTTGAAAGTAAAGAACCTGCATGCATACTGTACACTTGGATGCAATATCCTGTATACAGTATGCAATCCATATACATTTACACTATTTCTCTAGATCCCTTTTTCACTCAATGAGGAACCACAGACAAATATAGGATTTACCTTGTCCTAAACCACAGATGTAAAGTAAGACAGATGGATCATGCCCTTAATGGTCCAATTGCCCCTCTTGACAAGGTGAATAATACAGATGCCTGAAGTTTACATTACAGGCCTGTAAACATAGTGAGATGAGCTCACTAGTGCCTTGATTTGGAACCTGATTTCCCCACACAGCTAGAATAGACTTATTCAGATAGAAACTTAGATTGTTCCAAATCTCTTTCACAATTTAGAGGAGAAAAAAGTCACAATATAGCTGGAAAAGTTCAGATCATCACACATAAAACACATTTAAATGTGTTCCATTTAAATGAGCTCCATTCAAAGTGTGATGATGACTGCTTTTTATAGAGTAGCAAATTATTCCCAGTTCTTTGAAGCATCTTTTCAACACTTTTTTTCTACTTCTTGTTGCCTTACTGGCCTTCCATCTATTCTCCAGAGTTTGTTACTGCCTCAGCATCACTGCTGTGGCTGCACATCTAATGCTGCTACCTAATATTAATGCCTCCAAATAATAGGAACAAGAAATCTAACTTAACCTCTGGATGAAAACATTTTCTTGAGAAAAGGGTTCAGTCTATGTATGATCCAGTAGATGGTCCTTCTAGATTCCTCAAATCATATTTTCTTTGCATGTGATTTTCAAAGAACATCCGCTCTGAGTGAGGTGAGCACTACAGTCTGGCTCTCAATGTATGATATTGAAGTATGCATTAGCACTCTAGGCAATTTCAGGAATTTTCAAAGACAGCTGAGATTTCTCTCCAAGTATATGGACAATTTGACAGATCAACCATCATTATTAGTACTTGTAAATCTCCATCTTCTACAGTTTGTCATCATGCTTTTTCCAGTCTTGCCCTTGAAACCAAGATATAGCTACCTCAGCAGTTACCTCCTCTGGCTTGCTAATTTTTTCATATTTCTGAGAACTTGATACTCTCATGTTCTTGATCAGCTGCTATAGCTTCCTGCCTCAAGCTACCTTAAACATATATCTGCGTATATAGTAAACATATAGCTGTATATGTACTCAGTTCCATTCATGTTATGTATAGCAAAATGGTAGCACAGAAATTTCCACAGAATGTGCTAAATGCTTCTGGGGCCTTAGAAAAATCTCTTTAAATTTAATGGTGTTTCCTACTTGTATGATTTTATTTCCTGCAGTAAACTGGCCAACTTTCTATGTATAAGGCCTTTTATGAAACATTTCCTTTAAATTTTAATATCTTAGTACTGTTGAAAATCATGACTATTATGAGA